>ML994619.1:2088898-2352623 GCA_010093925.1 Zopfia rhizophila CBS 207.26
GGCTGAATAGCGTGACCAATTGGCGCTTTGAAAAAAATTTGTATCTTCAAAGATCCGATGAGATCGGCATATCAGATCCAAAGGAATCGAGAAACGACATCTGGCCCGAATGAAAAGGAGACACCAAAACCTCTAAATTTTCCACTTTTTCTACTATCGCAGGCAAAATACGAGTGCTCTCCAGACATTCTTAGACTTAGGCTTCGTAAATTTCATGTTTTACAATAGCTACTATTAACTACAGAGTGCATTTTTTTTTGTCGATTCAAGACCTGGTACAGCTGATAGAGCGACAATTAACCGTGCTGCTGAACAAGCTCTACTTCCTCTACTGCGGTGCTCGTGTTGATACCCCTAGCCTGCCGTCTCCAGATCTCTTGAATGATAATCTTCTGCTGCCCATACTAGAAACCGCTGTTGTCGCATGGCACGTAGGATGTAGAGTTAGAGATATGCGGCCCTCCAGCAGGTCTCCAAGCCTCAGCGCGATACCGTTGAGCTGCTCCCTCGTTTCCGTGCCCCAGTCGTTGACCTCTTGAGCAAGGCCCTGGTGTAGGATGCTAAGCCGTTCGGCAATAGCAGGCAGCGTCTTTCTAATCTGCACTTCTTCAGGCTCTTCAACGTCTAGCAGCGAGAGCTCAACGTCCTTCGCGAACGCCAAGTAGTCGTCTCGAGCAAAGATAGGATCAGCCCAGATTGGGTGAGCTGGAAACTCTTGCCTCATAGCTACTGAATCCTGAAAGAGGATGATTCGAAGCTGCTGTAGTAAACGAAGAAAGCCCTGAGCCGCAAGGTCCTGGCGGTCTGCTGTCGCCTCCTTCTCTTCTTCTTCTTCTTCTTCCCCCTCCCGCTTACCATCCCTACCGTCCGCGTACGAGTTGAACCACGCTAGCGATTCATCGACAAAGGGCCATACGGCCTGCTCAAGCGATTGTGGAGGTCGCACCTTCGCTCGTGGTAGGTAGAAGCTGCCTTGGGCAGACGGGCTAAAGCCGGCCATGCTTCGTATAAACTTACGTGGGAGGTGGGTAAGATAGTAGTTTGTTAAGGCATCATTGTTCCACCTTCCAGCACGGCGGATCTGGCCCTCATTGACGCCTTTCAGCTCTGCGTGCTTAGCCCCTTGAGATCGGCCTGCATGAGTCTTCTTTAGCGATGTAACATTCGCCTTAGTAAACATCTTGTTAATCCAGTCGAGCTGCGTGTCGTACGCCATCTTCTTGGCCGCATGCTCACCTTTAATAAGGTGTAGGTTATACCACAGCTCGCGTCGACGGAAGCAAGGTGGTGGCTCACTAGTAACGTTCCAGCGGTAGAAGAGATAGAAGGCCACGTGAGCCATAGTACAGAGTAGAGGATTCTGGTGCCTCATAACGGCTCCATACTCAAGCCGCCCTAGCGAGTTCGTCTTACCATTGTCCATGATCATAATCATTGGGTAACAGGACGTTGGGCCTTCGTCCGGCAGCGGGACCGTAAAGAAATCTGGGAACTCAGCCTCAAGGCGGGACTCGCTCTGTAGCAGCATGTTGTGGGCAAGTAGGAAGTCCACGGCGGTGCGCAGGTACGGCTCCGTCGACTGTTTCCACTGCTTCTTCCTCTGGCCCTGCCAGCAGAATCGTATAGCCTCTTATCATCTTCGCCTCACTATAGCCATCCTGTAGAGTCCCCGCCGCTCTATCCGTGAATTCAAGCCGCCGCCGCTTCTGCTCACCACGCGTACGAGCCCTCAGCAGGCCGTTCAAGCCCTCTCCACGCGGAGTTGGATGCGTGTTCATGCCTTTGCTCTTCTGGAAGGACCACAGGTCGACGATGGCCGCTATATACCCCTTAACGGCGTTGATCCCAAGCGTCTGCCGAACTGGTTCGCGTTCACGGTCGTACGGCTCTCCCTCTTGTATCGCGAGCCCCGAATCTCGCGGTCCAGGACGCGGTCGTTAAGGAACCATATCACCTTGTTCTCATACACGAGCTCGCCGTCTTCAAATCCCTTCTCGGCGCAGAACTCCCGCCACTCCTTCTGCTTGGGATCGTACGCCTTGTTCGTGTTCTTGGGCCGGGTGTCGCGCGCCTGCGCGAGCGCACGCGCGCCCTGCGCGAAGAGCTCGACATCAAGAGCCGTACGAAGCTCTACGGCGCCGGCAGGGACAGAGAGGGACGTCCTATCGATCGCATCGTTTGGGGGGACTAAAGGGGCGTCCATTGCAGTTCAAGGTGATAGCGTGCAGGGGGGTGGACAGGCGTACAGACGTTTGTGGAGCCTGCATTGGCGTATGAGCCGGGGTGTCAGTTCACGATAGCCTCATGACGGCAGAGCCAAGGCCGGCATAACTTACGAATAATCGCGTACTCTATCGTGACCGGGGGGGGGGGGCCCTAATATGTGCGTGTTATTGGAGGGGGAGGCCTCCGTATAACCGGGGCTATTGGTGGGGGGCCGCGAGAGCCAAGCTTCTCGCGAGCTCTCGCGGACCCTTTATAATTGGTGTTGCAGCTGCGTTCGAGGTGAAGCCGGTTTCGCTAGCGACTGTACAAGCAACTTCAAGAGCTGGAAGAGCTGAAACATTTTCGAGATATATATATAGCCAGTTTAGGGTTGGCGGGGGCATCCCAATGAACTTTTTCTGCTCGGGATGCCCTGACCGTCCATAAATGGACCACTGGAAGACACCTCAAACAGGTTGACTCGGCATTGCCGGGATGCGGAGGTCGAGCGGCTGCCATCGTGGCCGGAAACATCTCCAGGACATCTTCGAGTCCACAATCGGTATTACATACATATGTATGCTTTTTGGCACCCCACACGGCGGCGCCGACCCTCGTGGTTTTCTCCAACGTACAGTCGCTACATATTGCTGAGAAGGCTATCAAAGCCGCCGGGTTTTCCGCTAATGAACAGATCGTTACATAATACACTTTTGCCGTCAGCAGAACGCCTTAGGGAGCTGAGAGACGAGTTTGGCCTGATGGCTCCTGAGCAGAATTGGATAATACACTCCTTCTAGGAGCAGTTAGGCATCAAGCGGTCATAAGGTAAGTGGGCTAACATATCCTGTTACATTGCTAATTATGTTGACAGGTTGTCAAGGATACATCCTCCTATCTCAACCTTCCAGCTATTGAGGTTTCCGAGCATATCAGACGATTACCCAAACGTGCGGCACCATGGTCTCAGGATCTTTTAACCAAAAAATTGTTCCAGAAACTCTTTCGTTCGGGGAACATCGTCAAACGGAGAATTCTTGCGTGGCTTCGCGTCTCGCTCAGCATTGATGCAGCCAATGTCGCCGAAAATTGATTGCATCTCATCATTATCGTCCTTATCAATTGCAATTGGGTTTTCTGTCCGTAGTTAGTGCACAACTCCTTATCTCGCCGAAAGCTGACATAGAGATCACGAAAGGACCGGTAGTTTACCTTGGGTGCTTCCACTTCCTCTATTCTGCACCTGATGAGGCGGTGTTGGTTCTGCTTTATCGCTGGGCTTCCCATAGTTGTTCAAGACTTGCTCGTCCGAGTGGTGAAGAGCATACGCAGACTTTGAAGGCATGGCTGCGGCGGTATCCGTAGGCAGTTTAGGAAGTAGTAACTGTTCTATAGGAAACTCGCTGTGATCTTCCTCGTTACCGCCGGGGGCAACAAGGCCTCTGTTGTCCACCTTCGAGACAAGCTGATTGTTGGGTTGAGCAAACGCCGCCTCCTCCTTCTCCTTCTTCTTGTGAGGAACCGGTAGTTTTGGAGGCTGAGAGAGGGGTAGACTGCGTGCAGGAACGCGGGGTTGGAAGAAATTCACGACTTCCATATTAACTGTAACCATCGCGGCAATGTCAAAGACGAACACAAGAGAGATTGGCAAGTGAAAAAGACAGCCAGGCTTGACAATCTGCGTCAGCTGGGCTCTAATATAGTCGAGGGACAAAGCTTGCAATTGAACCTTCCTGGACTGCAGAGTGCGACAGCATTTATCCTCGCAAATCAACCTTAGTGCCTCGCTGTATCCTGCACCGCTCCAATGTTACAATCCCGCCCCTGGCCTGATGTTGCAAGCACCTCCTCTCATGCAACCTTTTCCACCTCTGCTTCGCCGACGATCGAGGAGCAAGCCCTTGTGATCGTACTAATCCCGTCTCCCGCTCTCTCGCCCCCTTCTTGGGTCCGTTGCTAGAGCTTTCCCAACCGCGTCTTCACCGTCTGACTTATGCTTTAACATCAACTGAGCCATTTCATTTTGCCGCCAATCATCCACGCAAAAGGGATGTATGCCAAGCCACCATGCATGTAGGATTTCGGAACTACCCATATCCAAAGTCACACAATCTCCAGCTCGCTCCCCATTCGATCAAATGGTCCAGGATCGGCAGAACGGCACCAGCAGACCGTGTTCCGACAAGGTGGAGTTCGTGTTCGGTCGAATGGATATTAGGCGGACATCATGCTGCTCCCTGTCATTGTAGATTCAGCCCCAATCAACGCATAATGTGACAGAGTTCATCTGAGACATGTACGCTGTCCAACCCCGCCCGGTGGAAGCTGCAACGCAACCGAGGGAGGCGCATACCGAAGGAAGGCGCAGCCACGTCATCGTGAGGCATTTTCTTGACTGGACAGGGCGCCACACGACGGATCGCAGTGGTTGTGAACCTGAACGTCTGACCGCGTCTGCTGCGCCCTTGCGAGCTTTGTGCGTCTCGTTGCAGCATATGCCTGGGGTCGAGGATTCCTTTGGGGGTGGCCTCCGGGCATGCGTCGTCTCGGGAGACGGGAAAAGGGAAGCAGGGCAGGACGACACGGGGGTAGGCAATCGACCTAGCTCCGAAGGCGTCAGGGGACGGAATCTCACGAACTGCAAGCACGGGAATCAGGGTCGTCGACAAGAGGAGTAGTGTAAGAGCTGCGCGTTAAGCCTGGGAGGGCTCAGCGGGAGTCGATGGGTGGAAAGGTGTGGGCGGATCGGTTGGGCGCCGCAGGGATTGCCAACGCCGCGGAATGAAACAGAGGTGAGAGGGGGAGGCGAGGTGCTGGGAGGGGCCTGTGGAACGAAAAGAAGAGTTGGGTGAGAACAAAGATCGAAGTGGGCGGGGCGCCCTTTATAGACGAGAAAAGCGGCGAGGGGCTAGACAGGGGCTAGAGGGGCTAAGCGAGTGCCGCCAAACCCGGCGGGGCAGGCCGCGACCACCGCAGCACGGGCCACCCACCACAGCATTGGGCACCCACAACATGGGGCACCCACCACGGCGCAGAAAATTCACATGACCGCCAAGATTCGTTCAATTCTGAACGAATCTTGGCGGTCGGAGGACAACCCGTTTAGCGCAAAATATGCGATGTTGGCCGGAACTGGGAATTTCGGCTGCCAAGCATGATCCCGTCCGTCTTGCCCACCCCTCAATGCGTGGAATATCCTCTTCTTGAATCTTCTGGAGGTTCTTTTCAGCAGTAGGTCCGGCCCTCCATCTGAAGTAGTCGTCGATAAACGCCGATGCCCCTCCTTTGGTGTCTACTGGTTGATCCACAAGGTCTGAGTTAAAGAAAATAAAGAGAATTGGTGACAGCGGAGATCCTTGGGCTAGGCCCGCGTTTTCCAGGGGAGCTGCTTTGGTCTCGAAGTCGTTGAACTTGATGCTTGCTGTTCTTTCTTCCATGAAACTTTGTATCCATTTTCTTGCAATTGTAGGGATGCCGCTTTCCTTCAGGCGTATATCTAGTGTTAGCTTATTGACGCCGTTGAAGGCCCCCTTAAGGTCGAAGGCGATTAGTGTGATTACTTTGTTCTTGAGCCAGGCCTGGTCGATAGCGTTAGCTAGGATTAGGAGTGCTTATTCTGTCGTGCGTCCTGGTCTTCCGCCAAACTGCGTGTCTGGGAGTAGTTTGTGTGTCTCTGCATAGTATGATAGGCGTCGAGCAATTACTGCTTCCAGCAGCTTCCCGAGTGTGTTGAGGAGGGAAATTGGCCGGTATGCTCCTGGCACTGCGTAGTCTGGCTTCCCGGGCTTCCTTAGAACGATAATCATTGCCGTTTTCCATTTCGTTGGGTAGTGGCCAAGGTCGATAGATCCTTTGAAGATTCGGGTGATGATATGCGAGATGTATTTCCACGTTTTCTTCCAGACCAGTGTTAGCAGGCTGTCGTCTCCTGGGGCGGTGTTTCCTTTTGCGGCCTCTAGCGCCCTTTCTATCTCTCTCTCAGTGATAGGGATCCATGGGATCTCCTTCTTTGCCGTAGTTGTCGCTTCAAGGCTTGGTTCGGCCATTTTTGGGAAGAAACTCTCCAGAAAAGCTTGGGCCTTGTCGCCGTTATCGACAGCTTCCCTACCATCTATCTTGAGGGGAGGTATGTTGGCGTAGCTGTCCCTTAGGTTCATGTACTTAGCTGCCTTCCATAGGCTTCCCGATCTAGCGTTGTCGAGGAATTCCTTCCAGTGTAGGGCTTTTATTTGCTCGATCTTTCGGGTCCACTCCTGGCGTTTGGCCCGCATCTCTGTAAATAACATTATTGTGGTTGGGTCCTCCCTTCCTTTCATTGCGCAGCTCTCTTGCCATTTCCTCCGTACTCTATTGACTTCCGTTTGCTGTGTCTTGAGCTCTGGGGTAAACCATTGTTTGGCATACGGAGATAGATTCATGATTAGTGTATACTTTTCGACTGCTTTTAAGGTAGCCTGGATTAGGTTGTTGACCTGCTGTTCCAGCTGGGCCGTAGTCTCAATGTTTTGGGGTTTGCCTAGTGTTGTTTGTATTATCTTCCTAATGTTTTTCCATTCCGCTCTTTCAAATGCTTTGCGTGGTTTTTGTTGGTTGAGTTAGAGTCCTTCAAAACAAATGCGGGGCTTATCTTGTTTGGATATCAGCGCAATAATCTATCAGTTCCTGCTCTGCTGGCGGCGCCATTCAAAAAACCCGGCTCCAGCATATCCCAGACTAAATCATCTGCTCTTCGTAACGGGGACTCGTATAATCGCTGCCCTGTCGCAGCCTAGCGTACATATGGCTTCTTTATTGGCCACTGACACAACTTTTGAGGAGGGTCGTACTACATATTACAATAGTTATTCGGGCGTGAGGAATGGAATATACATGATTACATACGTTGTGATAGAGAAAAAACCTATATTATGTGCTGAATAGGGTATTGCATGGGGTACTCACTAAAAGCGGTGTCCACAGTATGCAGATAGCAGGAATTAGGAATGTTTCTTATATACATGCTTATAGTACTACTCCCTCACCTTCCCCCTCTCGTTGAGAATTCATTTTCTATATGAAGCAATTATAGTACAGCTTTCCGCATCAAGATAAGCTCCTGTGAAGAGACTCTCCTAGGCCTAACCTAATAGCTGTGTGAACCAGCTTAAGATATCCCTTTCCCTCGCGCCTTCCGGCCGGCTGCCAGCCGCTCTCATCTCAGTAGAGCAGGTTATTACCATCCTTGCACTTCTTAACCACGGCCTTCAGCTCGAGACCTGCGACTCCTCCGAAGAAGGCTTCGAAGAAACCAGGAACCCTGACGTACATAGGCCATATCTCTTCGTTCAGCACGTCGTTTACGTATTTACAGTGTTCAGTAGAGTTCGCGATACTGTTATACACGGCCCAGATACAGATTAAGCATAACCGCAGGATCAGCAGTCTTCCGGGCTGAAGTTCTCAATACTTTTTACCAGTGCGTTTCTACTCAATGCAGAGAATATTCCCTATGCCTTTATACTTATATCTAGTTAGCTACAGGGCGGCGACCGTCTAGCACCTGCACAAAGCTTAAGATTAAAACCATGTCGAGCCACAACAGCCACCTCATCACGTCAACTCTCAGTACTGCGGCTGTTAACCTTATTTATAAGCTCTAGCAGTAGCTTAAAAGCGCCGCATTTACTACTCTAAGGGAAGGCCAGCTTTTAAGATGCACAAATACGGACATGTACGAAAAATATGCACCTATCGTAGACGATAACGTCAATAAGATGTTTAAAAGAGGTAAATCGATTTCATGGCCATCAGAAAGGTATTTACTTGGGCTTATCCCTAAATACTCTTATCTATACCTGAATAGCTATTATTTATCTAGATACGCGTGAACCCTCACAGCAAGACCTACAGAAGGCTGACTCCAAGAGAAAGGGGGTCTTATAAGAAGCCTACAGAGTTTTAGGAAGCCTAGGACGTAGGCTCCAATAGTACACCCCTAAAACAGTTAGGTGCGCTTATTATAGGTCTTGACTATATGCCTAGAGCGATTGCCTAAACCGCTGCGTACCGTGACTGCCTATCTACACCTATAGCCCTCCAGCATGCATCGCGCGTCTCCCATCACCGTTTATTATCCAGAGCAAACCAGTAGAACTAGTCTAGCAAAGGGTAGAGACTTAGTTAAACTGGTTTCATAAACGACCCTTTAGTTGGTGGGAGAAATGATCCTTTCAAAAAGCCCGCCTCAGTAAAATAAGAGTCTTAGCTAAGCTTCGCTGCATCACCAATACAGAGATATAAGTCCGTTTTAGTTCAAAGCAATCTTTAATCAGCTGAAGAGCCTGTCTTTGGCTCTTAACTAGTCGAATACTGCGATTCTACAGCATTAACCTCCGTAGTTAGTAGCCTTAGTACAGTAACTGGTTGGCTTAAGTCTCTCTGCCGGTATCCGTGCTCTCTCAGGGTCGTTCAAAGAATGCCTTCAAGGCTACTAAGCCCGTACTCCTTGCATAAATTAAGCCCGGTCGGCGGATCTATATACGTTCCTTGAGATGCCGCTGCGCCTCCTTGAACGATATCACACTTTCCTCTTTCTCTTTTTCAGATTTTCGCTATTTCGCGCCGATCGCAACCACCCGCTTTTAATATGTGGGTTGCATTAATCCAGAGGTCCGCCCTACGAATAAACACAGTAACTTTACCAGCAGTAACTTCTAGAAACTTGGATTCTAAGAAGTAGTTCTTTCGATCATCAAAATTTACGCCCTGCTTCAGCCCATATTCAAGAAGCGGCCGTAATGTATCTGTTAACTGTAGATATTCGCAGAGAAATCGACCATCTGGGTAGGGGATTCATGACTGCGAGGGATACGGTGTAGACACCACTTAAACGTTTATATATTACTTAAGAATCCTTAGAATTTGATCCTGCTCCCTAGTAGTCTTGCCAGTTAGCACTATAAGCTGAGTTGTGTTGAGTCAGCAGTCCGATTTACGTATGAATACAGCTTTCCCTTCCAGTATCATCTGAATACAGCCGGATGATGGATGCTCTATTAAGACTTGGTCCCCGTACCATTACTAAGGCGTTTGTTGGGAATTGGGGAGATGCTCAGCGCCAGTCTTTTCAATACGTTAATGCTTCAAACACCTTTCATTAAAACCATTACCTGTGCCGATTTCAAATTCCTGTAGGCTTCCTTCATCTTCCTTTAACCTGCACACTGCATCGCCGGGAGGATCCTATATCTGTGTCAGCGTCTCAAAATACTCGCCAGGCTGCTAGACAGGCTTAAGCGTGCTTAGTAAAGGGAAGTTAATCCATATTCCCGCCTCCTCAGTAGCTATCTCTGGATCTCCTCTGTCTCCGCCAGGCTGCCAGCCAGACTTGAGTATGCTAAGCGTTAGAAGGTTAATCTATATCTCTAGTTCCTCAGCAGCCATCTACTAACCTCCTCCATATCCGGCAGCCCAGAAAGCTTCCATAATAGCAGACGAGGACATCTTTTCCGTAGGCATTCCAAGATCAGTTTCAAAATTTTGCACCGGAAGGATTGCCTTGCGGAGTTTGGCTAATTTTTTCAAACACTCGCTTACTGATAACCTTTCACGAGGATCTATCCTCAGCATGCAGGACTTAAGAAAGTTTACTAACTCATATGAGTCCAAATCGTCAATTGCCTGAGCAAGTGTCTGGTACCAGCATTCAGGATCGAATTAGCCCTTTACCTTCAGGAGGTGATATACGTACTTAAACGCGATAACACCCAGCAACCATATATCTACTTTAGTGGTATAAGGGCGGCTCTGCCAAATTTCCGGGGCAGCGTAGAGCTGTGTGCCGCAGCGGGTCTTTAAGAAAGAGTCATCCTTAGCCAGTCTAAAATCAGCAATTTTGATACAGAAATTAGCGGGCTCTCGGCACTGAACCAGAATGTTATCCGGTTTAAGGTCGCGATGTACGATTCCGTCAGAGTGCAGATAATCAAGAGCATTAAGTCCCTAGCAAAGGAGTATAATGTTCTCCCATTCAGTGATTCACGAGATTTCGTCCTGTTCTGCTAGGTTCCCAAGAGGCAGGTATTCCATTATTAGGCGAGGCCATTTACGTTCGACGTCGTGATCCACAAATTCTACGATGTTGGGCTAAGAACTAGTTAATGAGTCGTCCTCCACTGAAGCGAGATAATCCTTACGTGCCAAACCATACGTAAAATCACAACTTCCGTATCCCACTTTTCCCGATATTTATTCCGCATTAACGTTTTAGCAGCATATAGTACACCGCTGCTCACATTAACTGCCCGGTAAACAGTCGCAAATCCGCCGCTTCCAATCTCTTCAAGATCAATCCAGATTGGACGCTGTTTCGGGCGCTGTACCGGAGAGTGCGATTCAGTTTAGCCTGCAGTAGTCTTCTGGCTATTAATATTAAGACGGAATAGGATCGCCGTTCGCATCTTGTTCAGATATGTATTCCTCAGCTGGATGTATTGATCCTTGCAGGGCTCGGACTTGGGGTCCGCAACCTCCACTAAGAACTCAATAACAGGGGCTTTGGAGCTGCCAGGGCGTTTAGCACCTTCAATAACGACACTTTTATTCTCAATTTTAGGGAAGAGGATCCACGTGAAGTCGTTTGATTTGTCCCGCGGTCTGTTCCGTGTTCAGTCAGGTAGATTTTTCCGTTTATCGTCCCTTACTTAGCCACCGTAGCTGACTGCCGTTCCCAACACGGACGAGTCTATCAACACAAGCCGAGCTTGATCATCGAACGTGATCCTGAAATGCGAGCTGCTTATGCCACCCTTAGAACTCCCTAGTATAACATCGCAGGTTTTTAGGTTGCTACCAAATACATATCCGTCTCGTATATTCTTCGGCTTTTAGTCGAATGTAAAGCGCAGTTGGTGGCTGAAATCTTCCCTATTATTGCCCTTCCCCTCAGCATTCCTCGTCTCCAGCCCATCACTATCCGCTTTGCTGTCCTCATTTCCTACATTCGTCGCCAGCGTCAACTCTCGGCTGGTAGCAGCTACTACCTCGAGAGGAGCTGGAGGTACGTAATATTTCTTATTATGGGTTTCAGGGAAGACGGCCTTGGCGTAGTCGCTGATCGCTCTTAGTATAAAAATAAGATTCGGATCTTCTTTCATTTTCACAGGATATAGTCGGAAAGTTTGAGTCTGGAGCTCCTTTGACGTTGCGGTTTCTGGGGAGAGAATGAATAATGCGCAGAATTACATTTAAGCCGGAGCATAAGATCAGGCGCTATAATATAGGTGATATCTATTAGAGCAGCTACCTAAGTTAGCATGTCAGAAGAGCAGGCGCTTGCGATTGCGAACAATTAGTAACAAAAAAAGAGCTAGGAGAGAGGCCCAAGTGTCCTAAATACAGGGGGCTGGAAGATCAGCGACCTCCGGACTCAGGGAAATAGAACTCTAAGCCATGTGACTACGCTGCCTCGTGTACCAACGCTGTTTCACTTAACGAAAAGCCTGAGCTCAAGGAAGCCTTCCTACCTCCCTTATTCACTTCACATCTTTTACTAACTGCTCAACACATCCGACAACCCCCAACTCACTTATTGTTCTCAATATGCCACTAATTCTAGCCGAGGAGCTGGACACTCTAACTGTTTAGAAGATCCAAGAATAGAATCAGCATGCGGGCGATGGAAACGGCATGTAAGTGTAGAGAGCCCTTAAGACACTCAAACCAGTTTCACGCAAAGACCCCGGACTGACATAGAATTATTTTCAAGATTTCTTGACGTCATAGACAAGCCTAACCTAACGCATGAGCGGTTAAAACGGCTCAAGTAAGTCCTAGTTCAACCTACCGAGAATTCTGCTAAGAATTCTTGTACGAAGATCCCTCGTGCGTGAAAGGGATGAACCACCTGAGTGCCGTGCTATAAATACAGATAAGCTTAATACGAAACTACAGTAAGTAAGACGTACGCTTAATATTAGGCTTATACAACACTAACTACCTAAATTAATGTAGGCAAATCTCCCCAAGACGTTCTTCTACCTCAAGCGATACAGCCAGCACTCCCGTAACCGCCGGAGCCGACTTAACAGAGGAAGAGCTGATTAAGCTTACACGATACAATGCCTACGAGAACTACAGGGAATTAAAGAACATAGGCGGCATGCCTTCTCACGAGATAAACCCCAACCCCAGTCCCTATCCCCCTTATAAATCAGACGTAGACAAAAGATACCATGTCCCCGACTATTGGAATGGGGAAGCGGGACGGACTAGGAGGGAGCTACAGCAATAGCTGGACTTCCAATAGCATCAGTTCAAAAGGCAGGAGGATTTAAAGATATTCAACAAATACAAAGAGGCCGTCCGTAAGCACCAACAGGAGAAGGGAATTAATTAGACTATAGAGCTACAGCTGAACCGGCAGACGAAGTTAGACAAATAAAAGGAATACTACATCTACGAGCATCAGAAACGCCGCGCTCTAGAGAAGGAGCTTGACTAAGCAAAGCGAGAGCTAAAACTAGCAAAGAAGAGAATAAGAAAAGCTGAGCGGAATAGGTCAGTAGGGATTCACTTGCCTACAAGGTGGAAGTAAGGAGAACTGATAAAATACAAAGAGAAGATATCAGACGCACAAAAGGAAGTGGAAATAGCGCAGAAGAGATTAGATATATTAAGGGTAGAAGGGGCACTCTCTACTCTTTAAAGGAACATGCTAACTAAGTAGGCAGAGGAAGATCTCAAATCAACACAGAAGAGATTAGAAATAGAAAAATCAGATAAGTGGGAGTAACTATGCAAGGAAGCTGAAAGGCAACATGCACAAGAACGCCTAATAATTAACCAGAGGGCAGTACATGGTACCAGTATACATTTAGAATAGCTAGATACTCTGCTAGAGTGGATTACGGGACAGTCCACGGAAATAGCTACAGAATATATATCATCCAGTTAGGGGAGCCAACACAACCGCGATCTGCTTAAAGGATAGGAGAGATACTACATCTACATACGCAAGAGACTCCAAGTGGTGCAAGAGAGAGAGACTAAGTGGCTTTAGGTACTACAAAAAGAACAGACTAAGGCTGAAGAGGCGAGGGACGACTTGCTGTGTCCGCAGGAGCATATAAGACCACTGAAGGCTCTCCTGGCATAGATTAAGCAGGAGTTTCCGGAAATCGCTGCAGAATATGCATTATCTAGTCAGGACAGCTAGTCTAACGGCGATAACCAGGACCAGGCCGCCCTACCATATTCAAAGCCATCATTAAATAAACTAGCAGGTAAAGCTTCTCAGTTAGACGTGGCGGGCGAGAGCACTCAGCGTAAAGAAGGATCTACCAGAGAACAGTCACCGCTTAGTTAGGTCTAACCGTCGAAAGTATCTAAGCCTAGCCAGAGGAGAAGACGTCCGCTCAATCAAAAGTTAAGCACCACTTACCATAAAGTGTGGCCACCTGAGGGTTATGCGAAAGATATAGGGCAAGTGGAAGAACAGGGACCACCTAAGGTGGCCGTGCGCAGAAGCGAACGGATATCTCAACGAATACGCGACCCAGCGCCTCCATCTCTGGGCTTAATTCGTCCACCGAAAAAATCTCCTTAGTGCCATCCAGATGATACTGTACGCCGAAGTGCGCGCATATTGGACCGTGCGAAGAAAATACGTTTACTGGAATTTAATCTAGATATTAAACCTGCTCGGTTAAGCACGGCGGCCGGATGAAAATCAACACAACACACTATAGTCTACACAAACACCGCGTACTCTGGGACGCCGCAAGGAATCTCAAAGACAAGACGTTTAAAGGCGACATCTAAGAAGGGGAAAATTGTTTAACACAGTACGCTTCCCAAAGACGCTCGTAATGATTAATCTGTTAGCTATGATTTAGCAAAGCGGCCAGATAAGCAGTCAGCCGGCGGGTTAAGAGTTTCACAATACTACTCCCATCTCAAGGTACTCTTAACTGCGATATTTGGGCCGAGACCCTAAATATCCTGCTGTGAGGCGTTGATACCTTATTAACAGCTGCAGTAAAATATCAACTTAAATAGTCAGTTCAATCAGTCCAGCTAAATACAGAACTATAGTTACTATTAGAAAATAAAAAGAAAACGAACACCGTCTGTAAGATTGGCTGTGGATTACAATAGAAGAGTGCAGGTAGGAGTTACGTACGGGAAGGTAAGAAATTGTTAGCAAAGAAGAGAAAATAATTACATACGCTAGGGAAATTAATTTTCTGCTTCTGCTATCTAACCTAGAGTCTGCGCACTTATCGATTTTAGATCGTGCCCACCATCTCATTAATCTGGACCAGACCTTCAATAATCACTAGGTAGAGAATTATATATCGGATTTACACTACACTCTTTTATTCTTTTGATTCTTTCGTGTCCGCTGCCGGGTTCGCACCCTTTCTAAACCTTCCGGAATAGCAACTTCGTCCCTGGACATCGAGATTTTAGCACCTAACAACCCCCGAGAATATCCAATCGCGCTCTAAAACCAGTTCTAGGGATCATTAAAGCGTAGTAGACACTAGGATTGGCTCCGGAGCCCCTAGAAAGCCTACTTCACGAACGCGTACACCTCATGCCACCCAGCCTCCGACCGAGCCACTCTAGGACCGAGATAGGCACTATAAGGCTAAGAAGGATGGTGATGATAGTAGAGAACCCGTATCATAGAACATAGAGAAGAAAAGGCAGTAAGACTAGGAAATAATAACCCTTCTAGAAGCGCAAAACATGATTATATCGATATTAGAGATAATAGAAGAGCAGAAGTGGGAGCAGGTCACCGTAATCACAGCCATAAAAGAACCGAAGCAAGAATAGGTCAAATTAATTACATAGATGAATAAGCAGAAGCGGGAACAAACCAGACTAATAGCAGCAATAGACAAAACAGAAGCAGGAACAGGTAACTCAAATCCAGACTCTAGAATAAACCTTTATCCAGGAGGTGGAAGCACTCAAAGCAGACATTAAGAGATTAACAAAAAAAGGTTGAAACCTAACTGTTCAACGCCTAATCACTACCGAACGCATCTCCGTCATACGCTGATGTGGCACGTAAACTGCCGAGTAGTCAACCAAGCAACCTACAAACCTATCCCACATATACGACACCATCGACGATGATGGACACGCTACTGCACGGGTGAAGCAGCTAGATAGTTTTAAGCTACAAACTATAAGACATGCGTTCTGGGGCTTCTCGATGCCAGTATTATTCAGCTGCTATTTTGTTATTTCTTTCAAGATAATCATATGGCAGCTTCCCTAAGAGTTCAGGGATAATACATAGATTTATATAAGCTTTCTATACAAACCTAATGTATATTTTCTAATATAGTCATCCTGCTATAATGCTGAAGACACCTTAACGCCGACTTACCTACAAAGAGCGCGTCCGAATCCATACATTAGCTGAGCTTAAATAGAAGCAAGTAGATATTACCCGCCAGCTAGGAATACCATAACAGACTATTTCCCTTTGTCTTAAATCGCCAGAGACTCCTACGAAGTCTAAAGGTCGCCTACCTATACTAGATACGCCGCTTCAACACCTTCTAGTTCGCCATGCGACAGAGAACGCCGAACAACGTCAGAAGACCCGCGAGGAGATTGCCCATGAGCTAGGGATTAACGTCTACCGCAGTTCACTTATCAAGGCCTTTAAGAAGAAGCTATATCACCGTCAGAAGACCACAGAGAAGCCCTTTATCAACGGCGACCAGAAGCATCAGCAAGTGATGTAGGCATAGGAGCACCTTAATTAGAGCGATGAGCAATAAGCCTCTATAGGCTGGAGCAACGAGATGTCAGCACGTACAGGGGCAGGAGAGGTATACGTTATTCAGCTGGCTAAGGAGAAGTTTTATAGCAACTATATAATCCTAAAATTCAAAGGCTATAGCAGCTGTATAGCATGGAGTATTATTACACTTAATGCTAAAGGACCTCTAGTCATCTTTAAAAAGGAGTGGTGTACGAACGCTAAAGGCACTGTTGACTTTAAGGTCTACATTCAACATATCTTACCACTAGTCTTTACCTTTTAAGAGCTCTATAAAGAGTATACAGGCAGACACCTCATCTATATAGAAGATAGAGCCTCTATCCATCGATCAAAGGCAACGACTGAGGCTAAGGAAGAGCTTGGCATTAAGACGATGTAGTAGCCTGCCAATTCACCAGACCTCAATCCTATTAAGAATATATAGCAGATGCTGAAGTACCGGGTACAGAAGCGTTTCCCTAAGACTGATGCTGAGGTAAGGCAATATCTAAAAAAGGAGTAGGATAAGATTCAAATTAACAACTATAGGAAGTATATTAAATTAATGCGGGAGCGTTACTGGGCAGTTATTCTAGCAGATAGTAGGCCTACTAAGTAGTAGATAATGATTATGTGACATTTTATATGTAAACTATATAGAAAATTACATTTCTTGGCCATCCTACGCAGGGACCAATTGCCACTATGGCCCGGGCAACGCTACTAGTCCGTTCAGGGAGGGGGTTATAGCTTCAGCCTAGACGCGTTCGTGAAACGCGACCTACCTTATATACTAAGCACATCTACAACCACCTCTCTATCGCTTTTTTTAAAATAGGGCAAACCTAGGTGATTACGGCTCCCAGAGCGAATGAAGTTTTAAATTTTGGGGACAAACTCAGAGAGATTCTTTTCGATGGATCAGCCGAATCTCTTATTGAGCTTTTAGCTGTGCCGGTTCAGTCTGATAACTCTATGCAAGTCTTAATACTCCGCTCTTAATTTTAACTACGCTAACTATCTTTGAAGCCCGGATCACGCTACGAGAACAGATGCCGAGAAAATGGAACAGAATAAGGCGAGATTATGTACCGACGCTCGACCTATAAAGCGTAAAGCAGAGGACAATGTAAGCGAGCAGTCTACCCAACGCTAGAAAAATCAAAGAATGCAAAGCTGTGAAGGCAGGGGAGAGGCGGGGGTGACAGCAAAGCTGCTTTTATTAAATCTCCCAACAGAACTGTATGACCTTGTCTTCAACGATCTCGACATTAAAGACGTCCTCAATCTCAGCCTCACCAATCGATATTTCTGGAGCATTGGTCGGAAACACATGCAGACTTATTTTATGTCGTTCCTGGGGCCGTAGGCGGGCGAGAACATCGTCTGCGTAGGACAATATATTAAGGCAGGAGATTACCCGCCAGATATGCTCACAAAGGACGAGGAGCATGAATTGTCTCAACACTAAGATAAGAATAGACGGCTGATGACTCTCTTTAACTTCACTCGGGAATACTACAAGGAGATTAAAGGAAATGTCTCAATACCCACTACATTACTAGGACAGCTTCTCGACAGTGGACAGTATTCTCGCATGTTAGGCTCCGACCGTTCCCAGGTAATGGATACAGTTTGGCCAAAGGCCTCAAAGTTCTATCCCAGCGACCAACCATGGATCCTTCGAAACTTAACTACAAAGGAGTTTGTCTGTTCTGAACCGATTGCCCTAAGACTAGAGTATATCCATGGACCCAACATTGACTTTTTGGGCTTCGGTGAAGTCGTCTTATCGCGCATCTGTTAGTCAACAGGTTCCTCTATCAGCATGGAATATGATGGAAACATTCACAGGGGTGTTTAGGCAGGACATTGTTTCGATATTACAACGCTTGCAAGGCACACAGAGAATATGGAAGATGAATGGAAAGACGTGAGCGAGGAAATTGTCCAAGATATTGCGACTATTTAGGAAAGTGAATGTGGAAGTGATTGGCGCCAGATCATCTATCAACCAAGGTAATATAGATGACGCCATTAAAGAAACCGGATCGTCCTCCTAGTGGGCGGCGGAGAAGGGCATGAGGCGGTCTTAAGTCGGCCTGCCCCAATCTACGCGACGAAGCCGGCCAGTTACATTGGCTCTCGCGCCTCAGGTGATTGACTACATAATCCAGAAGATTAACTTCCCTGCCTTGGTCTGCCTCAACGTGCCTTGGAGCATTGGCGCACAAGGCTAGGTGCTTGACGTCAAGTTCCAGCAAGCCTTGGGCAACCAGGTAAGAACTCATCTCCTTCGCCCTTTCTTCTTTCCTTTTGGGTACGCTCGGGTTCTAACCACAATGTGTACATAGCTCTACAGTATCAGCCTCAGCATCTGCCGTGACAATCCTGGCGACAGCGAACTCAAGCTCTGTGCTTTCTCTCAAGCGTGTTGACCCGGCAGGCCGGACTACGACCGTGCCTTCATCGTGGAACGCGCCCATCGCCGTATCGCATCCGTCCCCATCTTCACCGAACCGCGGATGTTCACCATCTTCGTCAACCACGGACAGCAGGAGACGGCAGCCGACGGGGACATAATCCAGCCCTGGTTCCCATAGCAAGCTTGCATGAACTGTTTCGCGTCTCGTTGCAAGGGTAGGCGCTCAACCTTGTATATTGCCCTGAACATCCAACAGCCAAGCCGGGTGTTCAAGCTGAGGCATGGCGAGAGGAGTGAGTATGATGGCAGCTACAGCAAGATTAACACGGACAAATGGTTGGATACTGATATTAGGTACTACGACGCGTAAAGGGACATGCACATACATGCCTTTGCACCAATCATGCACTCCTCATTCACAGTCTAAGAAGCAAATAGTTTCATCACAACGACAGGGCGTTTGCTGGATAGTTAAAGTAACTCTCGATTTAATTCATGGATTCACGTATTCCCAAACGACCTCACCCTCTATCGTCACTTTGAAGATCCTCCTAAATTCCGCCTCAGTAATTAGTGTATTTCCATCCTTGAGCCATTGCGCACCACCCAAAGTGAAGAATCATTTGGGTGAAATAAAGTCACGTGACCATTCAGCACGGGCCATATCACAGCGTCGCTGTGTTGTGGCCCGTGCAAAATCACATGTTAATGCTTATAAGGGGAGTATTAACTAACTTCATTTTAGAGGAGCAGCAACCTTCCGGATCCCTACGCTACCCGACTCCGCCTCAGGCTGAGGTCAATAATTAACCTGATATAACTGAGGATTCTCTATCCTCTGATTCATCATCTAGGAGACAGATCTCAGGCCGCTGAGGCTGGACACATCCCGAGGGACATTGTTTCTCCCATGTCTTCTTGTGCCTTTTATATGTCCTCTTGTGCTTCTTCCAAGTTCTCTATCTGATAGAAACTGAGCGCTTCCTCGTAATGCTTGCACAGCGACGCTGATGATATCACAATCTCCGGATTTTCACCGTTCTCAAGTGAACGCGCGACTTTTTCACAAACGAAATCTGTCAAATAGAGCCGTAAATCTGCTGATGAAACTGAACCTCCATGTCTGTCTCAGAACTCCTATTCTATTTTAGTACAAAGAATAATGCTTGCTTCTGCTCCTGGTTGGGGATCTACCTTCTCAACCTCACTTTTAATAACACGCACCTCTTGTTGGCCATTTGATCTGTCAACTTCGGCACGCCATATCGAAAACGTAGCAGGGGCTTCGTTTAAAGTACGCGCGGTCCCTTTCCAAATCCCTGTCTCATAAATGTCATTGAGATTTAGCCCAACAACAGCCCGGATTGAACCTTGAGATTTTTGAATGTACTGCTTTGCCAATGAGGGCAGCTCTATCTTTCTTTGGGACTACGCTACTTCTATAACAACTCCAGGAAATTTGCACTCTCTGTGATGAAAAGCTTTGTCCGGACCTTTTCTATCCGGCGATCTTCCCTTAGGCACCAAGAATTTGATCTCAGAGGTACCTTTTCCTCTTATACCTTTGGCGGCGGCGGCGGCGGGGACAGCGCTTATATCAGAAACTTTGCGCCCTATTATTCGCTCTAGCTGCTCGTAGATGTTTCTGCCAATCTCTTCAGCTAGAGTGTCATATAGGGTTGAAGGCATACGAAGGATAAATTCCTTTCTATTGCGTGTATAATCGGATCTAATCTATTAGCTCTAGGTATAGATATATCCAAAATGTTAGCCTACCGAAGCTTATCATTGAAATATTCTCGCAGTAACGGATCGGCTGCTATTTCATCAAGCAGTTGATCATACTCAGCACCAGTGAGTTCTCTCTTAATTAAAAGTTGTTTACCCTTGTATTGGCCGTTATAAAGCTGTTGAATCAGCTCTCGGGCACTCTTCACTCGGGCTTTTGCCCGACGTTTCTTTCCCGCTGCCATCGCATATGGTATAGGACAACGAGAAAAGTGATCGTTCAAGGACAGAAATAAGAAAATGGATGTGGGAGATAACGACTACCTTTCTGTCGATGGTGGGTATGAAGAAGGGCGTACAGTCAACCCCGAAGGTTCAGAAGGTGTTTGTTGGTAGATTAATTCATGCCCGCACCGCTTAAGGTTGTTCGTTGGTATGACAGAAACAGTTAGGCTGATTCATCCTTGCACCACTCAAGGCTGTTCGTTGGTAAATAATGTCTGATAAACACGGTAAGGGTTGATTTAATCCTGGCGGTACATTGGCCTCATATTTTCACCCTTGTCCCAGGATTCCGGTCTACTGGGCCAACTACTGGCCAGGGGAGGGCCAAAGGAATGGACATATGTAGGCGCTGTATAAGAATTGGGTAGTTGGTGTAGCGGGCTGATGACTCATCGCAAAAGTCGAAGATATACTTAGTAGACTCAAGAAAATCAAAGATGATCAACAGCCCCGCCTCCGCCCAGTCGCTTACCGGAAAACAACGCGGTCCAATCCTTCCTTCAACTTAGAGACAATTTCCCAAACTCTGCACAGCGTCGATGGCCGAGTTAACCTCTTTCGTGTTTCCGCGGAAGGAGGCGGCGCGTTTGCCAAGCCGCTCCTCAGGTCCGACAGATCTGGACCGCCGTGTCTAGCAAATAGCTTTATGTCCTTCCAAATCCTCGGCTCACAACAGCGGAGATAGTCGGCGGTGTACTGAGTGGTTTGGTGGTTTCTCTTCGACTCAGTCATATCCGCCAGGTCGAGTTTGAACACGACTTCGTCGAGGGATTTGGGAATACAAGGGAACGCCTTGATTGCTGTTAAAGTCTGCATACCACCGGTCGAGTAATCAAGTGGCTTTTGCCGCTTCAACTTGTTAGATGATAATGAAGATGCTGCGATTGCACTAGATGAAGAATCATGCTGCTGTCGCCGCTCATCTTCATCCTGTAGAACAGGTGTGGGGGTACGACTGACAGGCGGGACTGAAGTTTTTGGCAAAACAGACGGGGTTTCATGGTCAGCATTGTTTTGCCTGGATCCGAGTTGAGAGAGCATCTTAGCGGAGTGATAGCCCTCTGCCACGTCTGCACCCATGACTTCAAGTATTCGGCTAGAGGCTAAACCATCCTCAGGACGCTCACTGGCCGCCCCATTAGTATCCTGTAATGCCTTTCGCTCTTCAGGAGTTGTGAGTGGTCCGTATGTTGATGTGTATGTTTGAGTTTGGATATCAAGCGCGGCAACTACATCTGTTTGTGTTGCAGCTTCATAGTTAAGCGTCGGAACAAACTTGATACGCCTCTCCGGATATCACGATGTAAAATGGACCCGTTGCTAAATTTTCCAAACCCAGCAAGCTAAATGCTCTAGAAAAGGGCCATAGTAAATGGGCTACCGTATACTCCAAATTGCCCACTAAAACTTCGTGTATCCGATTCGGGTATTATACCCTTTTCTAGAAGCATAGCGATACAAACCAAATATGTCGATTTTGGTATTTTGGAGAAGCTATAAAGCCACCAGAGTTATTCATGGCTCTAGTTTAAGAGTATCACTCTTCCTCGCTTCTTATTGCTGAATATTGGAACCGTAACTTAAGATGATCAATATTCCTCCTGAGGAAACTCGTCTGAAGATGGTACCGACTCCTAGTACATCTCCAAAAGAGTGTGACTGGGACTTTATCTTTCAGTTTGACGATTTTTCAAACCCTACAGAGCCAGTCTCTGATGATGAAAAATATAGTCCACCTAGTGAACTCAACACAGACCCCTTTGGTAATTTTAGGACATCTCCAAGCGATCATGAGCTCTCAAGAGGAATAGGTGAGTAATTCCTCCCAGGAAATTATAACCCGCTGGCTACGTGCCCTTCGGGGGCTCTAGTCGCGTCTCGTCCCGCTTCGGGGAGGCCGAGATGGCTATCCCTTCACTAGAAGCTGGCGTTCTCACCCCGCTGGGTCTACCCCATATACTGACAGATTCGCAGCCAGACTGACCACTACGCCAGAAGGAGCCATCGTCGAAGACTCCTCTACTGTGTAGGGTAGCAAAATATATGTATTAGTAAGCTCCAGCAATCAAGCAATCAATTATCAATCAATCAAGTGACGCCGTGATCTAAATGGTAACGTGACTCTATCTGTGATCGACCTTTTCCATGTTTAAAACCCTTCACGTAGTCGGGTCGTCGAGAGGGGCCATCTGTGGGATTGTCTTTCTCTGGCTTGAATTCGATCTCGAAGTCGAATTGGGCAAGTTCTTAGAATGAGTCGCCACCTACGGCAACTAAGAATTCTCTACCGATTTAATTGTTCTAGTACTTTTATCTGTCTTTATAGTTTGGGAGACTTGGATTGCTTAAATCAGGTCTTTCTTGGGGATTTTGGACACCGTTCCTATCTAGCGTCTCATAGCCGACCGTCTCGTCTGGAGCCGATGCCAGCACCTTGCCGTCTAGGGAGAAGGCTACGGCGTTGACCGAACTTGAATGGCCCTGGAATGTCTGCAACACCGCTCTCGTGCCGGTGTCCCACAGCTTGACCGTACTGTCTCCTGAGGCCGACGCCAGCACCTTGCCGTCCGGGGAGAAGGCTACGGCGTTGACCCAACTCGAATGGCCCTCGAATGTCTCCAGCACCGCTCCCGCGCCAGTGTTCCACAGCTTGATCACCTTGTCATCTGACGCCGATGCCAGCATCTTGCCGTCTGGGGAGAAGGCTACTGCCTGGACCCAGTCTAAATGGCCCTCGAATGTCTGCAGCACCGCACCCGTTAGGCTCCAAGCGAAGCAAGATGAAGACATGACTTACATGTCCAGAGCAGCCAAAACTTCTGGATTTTGGATGAGAAACACGGACGCAATGGTCTGCCCGTCGCCCAAGATGGAGACGTCGGCTTCTTTCTTATTGTCCACCAGCATTCTTCGCCTATGTGCCCCAACCATTAAGATATTGAAGTGGGATCACGTCCATAATAAGATGAAAACCGTGTATTGTGCTTAAAGACAACGGGACTAATAGATTAGTTGGGGAATGTAATGTCAAATCTAAGGGATTAGGCAGTGCTAAGGTCGCATGTGCCGTTAACCGTTTGCCCTTTGAAAAAGTGTGTGGCGTGACGCGCTGGAAGGTTGTTATGGCGTGGAGGCCAATAGAATAAGAAGAAGATTGTTTACTTCGCGTCAACGCCGCAGCCTAACTAAAAAAGAGGACTGGGTAGCTGCTCACCGGTAAGGCCAGCCAGTCTCGAGTCTGATAGGAGCCAGTATTGTAAGAATTGGATGGATCAGAAAGGTCCGCCAAGGCGCAGCCAAGAAAGGCTAAAAAAGGGAAAGAGAGAGAATGAGAACATATGAAGGTAGCTCTTAGGGACTGTCTAGTCATAGGATGATGATGAGGGTGATGAAGGTGATGACGAGGATGACGAGGAGGATGATGACGAGGATGACGAGGAGGATGATGAGGAGGATGATGAGGAGGATGATGAGGAGGATGATGAGGAGGATGATGAGGAGGATGATGAGGAGGATGATGAGGAGGATGAGTTCCGTGACACTCGGCTGGAATTCTACATGCTACACACCGAGAAGTCCGTGTTTGCCTTTCGCTTCTCATCTGTCATAAAAGACGATTACTAAGACATTTACTATGAACCTGCCCGCTCAACATTTCAATCATATCAAGCTTGCGCATTAAATGACTTACTTAGATGTGGAAAGAAGGACGCCGCTGTACCTCACTCTAAGTGCATAGCCAATCAACAATATTTTTATGTTCAATCATGAAACAATAAATATTCTTAGTCCATCAGATTGCCACATTTCCTAACGAATAGTTAGATTAGCCACAAATCGCTTTTGTGGTGTAGCCTAATCTATAGTTAGTGCCTCTAGTTAGTCCCTAAAAATGTGCACCCTGAAGTCACAATCAATCTTTCACTCCCCTCTCTTGAGGCTACAATCGACTCTTCATATTCCAAATACCAGTCAAAACAATTCACTACCCTCATTCACACCTTTGTTGTGGACGGCCACTTTAATGCCGCACGCGAGCAGCTGTATATGCAATAGTATAAGATTCACCTTCCCCAATCGCCTAATTAGTTCCTAGAACATCTCGAGCCGAACGGCATGTTCGACAGCCTTAAGAAGAAGCTTTCCGGTAAGGGATCGAATCCTATCTCCTGAAATAGAGGCCTTAAGCCACCAAGCAACAACCCCTTCACTTCTAGTTCCTTAGTAACTTGTCGCCCAGGTAAGTCTAAGAGTCCCTTATTATTATAAACTTTAACAAACTCATAATCCCTAGAACGCTCTAGCATGAACACCTTCACCGCGCCAACCACAGAGCCACCACCAGCTTACACACCCAGCCTAGCTAGTAATTTATTCTCCAACACCAGCAGCCTCAGCGCGGATGACCCTTACGCCTTCCTCCGCAGCTTCGATACCATCTTTCTAATCGATGATTCCGGCTCTATGGCTGGCCGGTCCTGGCGCGAAACTGCCAAGGCCCTGGAAACTATTACTCTGATCTGCACCACCCGCGACGCCGACGGCATCGATATCTACTTCCTAAACCACCCAGACAACAGCACGTACAAGAACGTGCGCAGCGCTTCCACCGTCGTCGATATCTTCCAGGCCATCCAACCAGGCGGAGGAACCCCGACTGGCCAGCGCCTGAGCCAGATTCTGCGCCCCTATCTTCGACGCTATAAGGCCGACCCGGATAACACCAAACCAATCAACCTCATCATGATTACAGATGGGGAACCTAGCGACGATGTCGAATCTCTGATCATCAGCGCTGCGAAGAAGCTGGATGGGTTCGACGCACCAGCTTGGCAGGTCGGGATCCAGTTTTTCCAGGTCGGGAATGAGCCTAGTGCCCGTGAGCATTTGAAGCAGCTAGATAATGGACTTGCTCAGCTTGCGGGCGATAGGTCTCTTCGGGATATCGTGGACACAGTGCCGTTGCTCGGAGACGGCAATGCAGAGCTGAATGGAAATGGAGTCTTAAAGGTTGTGCTAGGCAGTGTCAACAGGAGGCTGGATCGGAATTCTGCGGAGCTGTATCGCCAGCCGTCCTGAGCGCTAAATGGAATTCGAATGTGACGGCAGTTGAAAAGCTGTAGCCAACCTCATCCTATAGGCAGCAGCGCTGATGTGGGAGATGGAGCCTCGCCGTTGCGGGGCCACGTTGGAGATCAGTTTTAGCGGATCCAATGCAGATGACTAAGCGATGCGACCTGAAGCGGCCTCTTACCTCAGGTGCTCAGACCTCTGTGTCACGTGTGGCGCTAGGCCCGTTCCGGAGGAACGACTCCGCAGGAGGTCTGAGCACCGAGCGGAGATTTGGGTGAGGTTTGCGGGGAAAATATCGCGAACTCACTAACTTCAAGGCTTCGTAACTGTAGCACAATAATCTACTTTTATACCATTCAACGCAGTAAAGTATTCCAATATATCTGAAAAATACACCCCTAAAAGCAGGAAAAAATTAAAGTAGGTTTAGCTAAGCTATTGCGTAAAATAGTTGGTTAATATTATACTAGCTCTCTTACTAAGTCTATTTATCCACTATATCCGCAGCTTAAACGCCTGAGGAAAGCGGCTAAAAGGCGCCTCTATCTCGTAATTTAAGCTCTAAACATACTAAGAGGCTTACTGATAGCTAGAAACTCACTAGTGTGTTAGAACTGCTGCAGGAGTACCAGTTAACTATTAGGAAGTTTCTAAAACTCTATTATACAGATAATATATAAAGACATCTAAGGGGTACCATATAAATATATATAAAGAAAATATGAAATTAACTCTTTTTAGATAATAAATTAGGACTTAATTAAGTCTTACTTAACTGTGGCGGTGAGCTAGGAGATCTATATTTAGTATCTTTTAATCAGAAACTTATAAGGGAGCTAGAGAGGCTATTAAGTAACTAACTTAAGAAGTTCTCTATAAAGAAGCCTGTTTAGGAGTTATAGCTAGGTGTAATAAAGGGGTAGATTTAGTAAGTAGCGCTTTATTTATAGGGCTTCTTATTAAAACTAGTTAACTAATAAAGCTTATATAAAGTTTAGAGCACTAATTTCTCTTCTTAATTACTTATAATATACGTAATACTTTGCTTTGCCTAAATTCCTTAAAAGGGTAGCCTATTACAAGCAGTACTAGATATATATTTCTATAGTATAGGCGTTAAACAGCGGGTTATTAGTCTTCTTTATAGGCTGGGAATATTAGTGTCTTATAGAAAGCTAAGGGGCTATTTTAACGACTTATAGCTAATTTACACCATAAGAGAGTACTACAATCTCTTAGATATAGAGGCTAATATAATTTAATAGAAGTAACTTATAAACGTGGTAATAGCCTAGCGATATATATTAACTATTATATAGAATAACTTTAACTTTAATAAAAGTATAAGATATAAAACTATAACTCATAAACAACAGCACCTTATAACTATAACCGGTAAAATAATATTAAATCCTATATTACCTGAGGATGGCCTTAAGCAGGCTATGTATAACTAGTCAGTTTAGCTTATTATAGAACATCTTATTAAGAGCTAGCTTTACAAAGATATTAAGAAGCAGTACTAATATTATTAGATTACTAAGTCCTTTATATACTTATACTTTAAAGTATAGAAACTCTTTATAGATATTAAAGACGGAGACCCCCTTTTCTGGCCTGATATGCCTATTATAAATAGACTTCTATCTAAAAAGTATACCTACCTTATATTCGGCCTGATACTTGAGAACGAAGGTACTATAGAAGGAATATATAATATAGTTAATAATATATTCAGCAATTATAATAACCGTGATGAGTTCTGTAAGGGTTAGCTTAAGTTTAATACTAACTATTTTAAGAATAGATTTCTTTATCTAATAAATAGTAGCTAAAAGACTATCAGTCTATTACAGTCTCTCTAGTGTAAACAGAGTGGTAATAATATTACTAGCTAATCCTATCTATAATAGTTCCTTCCAGTTCCAGGCCTATTCCATTTCTAGATAAATTATATAAAGATAATACATAATATATACGGTGGTGCCAATATATTAGTTAAATCTCTTAATTATAGTAAGGTATATCTAGAGGCTAGAAAAGGTAACTTATTACTATTTTACTATAAAGAGAAGGTCTTAATTAAAGCTTTCTTCACGTATATAATAGCTATATTTTAGTTATATCTAGACTTGAAAGCTTATAATACTGCGGATGAGGCTGTAGATGCCTTTTTAAATAGCAGCTCTAAATAGCGTCACAAGAAGCAAAATTTAAACTAAGTATACCACAAATTCTTTAAGATTATAGATTATATACGGGAAGACGTTTTTACATATAGCGCTAGAGATAATACTATTAATAAGGTTTTTTATAATTATATTTATTTTCTCCAGGACATAGAGGTTTACCTTATGCTTAAATTCGCTATTAAATTTACTAATATTAGCGTAATTTAAGATGTCATTACTAGGAGTTGCATGCTTTTTATAAGTAGTAGTAGAATAAATTACGTTAATCTCTACTTATATATATTATATCTCTTGGTATCTAGTATGATAATCCCTAAACTCAGGCGTACCTTCCTTTTAAGCATGTTAGTAAACTACAGAAAAGAAGAAAATAGCTAGTTTAAAACAGATTAATTAAACGAGCACTATAATCTATTACTATAATTATTAATATTAGAACGTAAAAGAATGAGTGCTAATGTAATAGCGCTTTTTATAAAAATCTTATTAACTACTAATTATACTCTAAATATCCATAAGGTAGTTAAGCAGCTGCTTAGTAAGAATACTAATAACTACTATACTACTTTAGATACCGCCTTTAATATGCGTAAACTAGTAGCTACTATAGGTAGTTTAATATATAAGTATACTAAGAGACGCTAAAGCGACTTCTGATTATATAATATACACGTAATTAGAATAGTAAAGCTTAATAGTGGTGTTAAGATCTCTAAAAAGGAAAAAGATAGTCTATTTTCTAAACTAAAGAAGCCTTCTTCACGTAGTATGGGATTATTTAGGCTAGAGATACTAGGAGAGATATTATTAGCTTAAGAACGTAAGAGAGTAAAAGAGAAGCGCTATTTGCCTATAATTACGAGTTTTAACAAGCGTAATACGTCTTATACTATTATTAAAAACAATTATATTAAAGAGACTAGTCTATCTTTAACTTTAGCTAGTTAGTTACTTAACTATTTATTAATAAATACTCTCTTAGATACTATGCTTTTTCAGTCTAGCTAGCCAGACTCCTAAGATTAATTTAAGCTTTTAGAGTGGAAAACTATATTCCGAAATAACTCATAAAAACTATTACCCGATTTTTATAGTGAAAGAGCTAAATTTTTGAAGTGAAAGAGATAATTTTATAGGTGCTTAAGCCTTAATATAGCCTATACTATTCACTATTACCATTCTTAGTACATATTTAGTATTATATAAACTGTTAACTTTAATCCTTTCTTTTATACTAATCTACACCTTTATAATAATCTCTTAGTAATTCTATTTAGGCTAAGTTTTTCTTTTTTCTCTTTTTAGACTCTAGCTAACTATACGCAGACGTTGCTTGACTTTTTCTTTTTTTTAATTATACTCTTAGTGCTTCCTTGTAGTTGAAAACTAGCTAAGCTAAGTCTTTTTCTTTTCCCTTTCTCTTTAGGTTTAGTTAACTACATATAGATGTTACTTAACTCTTTTTTTTTTTTAATCATACCCTTAGCGCTTCCTTGCAGTTGAAAACTATCTAAGCTAAGTTTATCTTTTTTTCTTTCTTCTTTAGACTTAGCTAACTACACGTAGACGTTGCTTAACTTCTTTTCTTTTTTAATTATACCTTTAGCGCTTCCTTTTAGTTGAAAACTAGCTAAGCTAAGTCTCTTTTTCCTTTCTGTTTAAGCCTAACTAATTATATACAGATAATTTAATTATCTTTCTTATTAGACACCCTTTCTTTATACCCATGCCTATTATACCCTTATAGCCTTTTAAGGCTTAAACCTTGTATTATAAATCCTACTAGTAGTACTAGCGCAGATATAGTTTAGATTATCTAATATCTCTATTCCTACTAGTTCTTGTTTTATAGATTTAAATAAAGCACGGCCTGGTTCGCCTGCTGTTAACTAACTTTAAATATCTATAGATTTATAGTTCTAAAGCCTTTAGTGCTCTGTATACTAAAGTGTAGTTAAATCTTCATAAACTTAAACAGCTTTAGGCCTTTAATCTATATAGTTTCATACCGGAACTTATATGAGTTCTGCGGCAGGTTATGTTAACTCTAGTTAATATAACAAGAGATATAAAAGTTAAGTATATTAAATAGTATCTCTTTACATTAAATCTTAATACAGGCGTCCCTAACTATGATTATCTCTAAGTATTATTATTCTATATTATAAGTTACTATTATATAAAGCTTTAGTAGGAGAAAGGACATAGGCAGTATAATACTACCAGTAAAGAAACAGCAAATTTTATTAGCTTTTAAATTAAGTATTATTTTTAGAGAGAAGTTTACTCTTTTTTCTAATAAAAAATATGCTTATACTCTAGAGGTGTCCTGCCCTTCATCCCTTTTTAGGCACTATAAAGAGCGGAAGATATTAATAGCTTAAAGAGACCTACAAACGCGAGAAGACTAATAATCTATTATTAGTAAGAATTAATTTAGGCCGTCTCTTATTAGAAGCCTATAAGTTTAGATTTGTTAATATTAAGGACATGGGAATAGACACTAGGCTAGACCTCTGCTGGACTTATTATTTACTAGACTATAGCCTAGTAAATAGTATTTATCTCCTAACTTATATAATAGAGTACTCTTATAGAACTATTAGAGCGGTCCTAAAAACTTCTTACTTATTTTTATATAATCTAGCTTTAGCTTAGCATTATGCACTGCTCTACTAGCTAAAGTTAGTATATTATTTTAGGCTTTAGCTCTAGTATTAGGTATTTATCCTACCTCTACGCGTAGACTCGCCTTAAATTTATTTAAACAGGTTTTTATAGTAGCTTAGGGTCTTGTTATATGCATAGTAACTAAAACTCCTATCTACTATACCCAGTCCTTAGTTAACTTAGCGGGATGAATATAAATATAGGTAGGAAAAAAACATATTATATTTCTTTAGAAAGCTAGAGTAGAAAATAACCCTACTAGTGTATATCTATATATACTAGTTCTTAACTATATAAATTTCCGGCTTAAAGAGGAGCCTCCCTTTACTGTGTATTAATAACCCTATTTATTAAGTAACCTTATATTACTTATAAAGGGGGTTGTGATAATAAAGACTATATAATTTAATAGTATACTTTAGCGTGTATTTATCTATTCTAAGGCGTCTTTTTATAAAAGGAGCAGGCATTTTATAAACGCGTAGAGGCAGCTTATAAGACTAGTAATTATAATAAGTTAAATCTACTAAATAGTAGACCCTTAAATAATAGCTACTAAGCGTTTATAGTACTAGACTATATAGAAGTACTTGTCTAAGGTTATTAATTAGCGCTGACTAGAGATAGTAGCTGCTGCTCTTAAGAACTAGATATTAAAGAAATAGCTAAAAACGTACTAAGGCTGCCGCTTAAGACGCTGAACTGGCTATCTTAAAGCTGAGATTAACTTAGTAACCTTTTTATTACGACCTTAAAGGCTCTAAATAGCTCTATAGATAGCATATCCTTATATTCCTATCTAGATATATATTATAGTAAGTTTGGGTATAAAGTAACTTTATCAGAATATAGCGCAACGTCCTTCGCTATATTATACGGAATAACTACTTCTAGTTAACATAAGATATCTATATCTAGAGGTACTATAATATCAAATACCGTATCTTTAGCCTAATTAAGAAGTTTCTATAATATATCCTATTTCTCCTATGTTAATTTAGGACCATTCTCGTAGTAGATATCTCTTTTTAGTTTAGGTAACTATAGTGATTTATTGTAGAAAGTATAATAGCAATCTTTATTTATATTTAAAGCGTAGTTATTTTCGTTCTTCTGAAAATAGTTATATATAATCTAACATATATAGCTCTTATTATTTACGAGTTTCTAGAAACGCATAGGAAGCTTAGTTCTGCGCCTTTATATATTCATTTTAGTAATACTACCTGTCTGAATATTAGATTCAAACTCTTCCTTACTATCTGATCTAGGCGGAGGTGTCGGACTAGAGTCTTATTTCCTAGTAATATAAGTAAGTAGCTTATTTATAGGTAAACAAACATCCTAAAAACCCTTCACTTATTTCTTAAATAAAAATATATACTCTTTAGGCTTACTATCACGGGCAGCTTTTTTACCATGCTGGAGAATAATACTAAGGTCTTTCTTTAGCATAGGAAACTTATATAAGACTATCTACTAAATATTAGGTATATTAACCCCCATACTAATAGTCTCTATTATAAATACTATCTAAATATTTGAGTTAGGCTTCCTGAACTCGTTTAATATTACTTTCTTTTTCTTATAAGAGACTTAGTGATGGAAGGTAGCAGTTATACATTTAACTATAATATATTAGTAAAACTAGAATAGGTAACCTTACCATTTTACCACATTTTACCACTTTACCACTATAGTATTATAAATTACTAAGGATTCGTAATGTGGTTACTGCCTATTTGATTATTATATATTTAAGTAGTTATTACCTTTAGTAAGAATATAATATAATTATTCCTTTAAAGACAATATTTATAAGAACTTCATGCTGCTAAATATAATCTCTATGATAATAAAAATATACTTTATTGGATATAGTGCCTGTAAGTACTAGTTTATAATAATACAGCTATTAGCGGCGTCCTTACAGCTATTAATAAAGACAATTATCTTAGAAATTCTTTTAAGGGTAATAAATCAACTATTGAGCGTCTATTAGTCTATTTTAATATAGAAATCTAGCTAGTTATACGAAATAGATAACTACACTATATTATTAAAGAGAAACTTAAGACTAGTAAAACTATTAAATATTTTCTTAATTATATAGCTATATTAGAAAGCAATCTCCTTACGCGTAATCAGCATCTGTATAATTAAATTATTACTATAACTAAAGCCTACAGAGTTTATTAGTTTGTTTATTATATCCTTATCTAGTGTTACTAAATAGGTGAACTAGGGGGTAGAGTTATTAAGTAGTAAGTATACCTAACCTAGCTGCTAGTAGACCTCCTAGAAGTCTTCCCCTTACGTTTAAATAAGATGTGCCTCGTTAATCGCCATAAGGCCTAACTTATTACGGAATACGTAATTAGTAAATAAGTCTTAAAACTTCTTATTAACTATAAGCTTTAGGCTAAGGATAATATAAGAATAATAGCTAGCACGAGCGCGCTTAACTTCCTAGGTCTAATTAAATATATTAGTATTTAGAACTAATACTAAATTACCTGCCTGCGTAATTACTTGCTTTTGATTATTTATAATCTTATTTAGAGGTAATATAGCTAATATGATTTTATCCAGGAATAATAAGGAGACCGCTTAGAATATTATACTCTTTCTAAATTTAGTTTTTACTACTAAAATTATATCCTTCTCTTCTATTGCAAGCTGATAGATATACTCTATCTATATAGATCTTAGCGTTTTCCTAAATAATTTCTTAATAATCTTAGTGATTAGGTTAGATCTATGTTGTTTTTAGTATTACTTTAACTGCTATAAAATTTTACCTTTCTTAAGTCTAGTAATTACTATACGAAGACTTTTAACAGCTCATTTAGTAGGAGATATTTAGTAATATAATCTTATTTATATATTTTCCTTTTAAATATTACTTGGTGTATTTTGTGTATTAGTATCCAATAGCCGCGCGCGCTTCTACGGGGGTGAGAAGAGATTTAAAATAATTATATTATTAAATACCTTACTATTTATCTAGGTAATTAGTATGGATTTTACGTATTTTATAGCTGTAACATGCTGTTACTACTGGGAAGTCTACTTTTAATTTAGCTTATTTCTACGCTGCTGTTAATAGGGGGGTAGCTGTTTTTTAGAGTAGTTATAAAGCATTAGTAACGTGACTTAACTCCGCTATATAAGAGATAATAAACGCATATTTTAAGCTAATAGCTATTAGAACATATAGTAATCGTTAGTATAGATAGTTATATAACACAATATCAACATACTAAGTATTTAGTAGAGGGGTATAGGGTATGCTAGAAATAATACTAGATTATTACATAAATAAAAAGCATAAAATCATAGCTTTAGCACACAATATCCTTAGTACACTAATATAAAATATTAATAATATTAGGATGAAAAGATTTGTATTTAAAATATCTAAATCACCTGGCTCTTTGATTTTTGATTTAAATTATAAGGTATTAAGAAACTAAGTTTTAGTGTTTTTAGAGCCTTTAAGTTAACGTAAAGCTGGACTATATTAATTGATTTTTTTTAGCACACTATTTCTAATTACAACAACGCTGCACTATAATTTTATTTATATTTTTAAAATCGCGACATTAATATCTCGATTACCTGGCTCTTTGATTTTTTATTTATGGTTTATAGTGTTAAGAAATTTAGTCTAAAGTTAACCTTAGCACTAATTTTAACGCGTTTTTTATATAAAGGCTAATATAATACTTAATAAATTTTCCGCTTAGTCTTTAGGCCTTCCGCGTGAGAGCTGAATAAGCCTATATAATAAAAAACCTAAGCTTCTAAAGTAAGTAGCCTCTTTTATATATTCACTTCTACACAAGTCCCACCTCCGCTGTACTGTAGTATTAGGTAAAAGTATTGTATATTATTAGTGCACTACGGGAACCCGTGCGGAACACAGGTAATTTTAAAGGACTAATTAGAATATAGACTTATTATAAAATTATTACGCTACCTTATTAGCCTACCTACTAATTAGTGTTTTTAATTCTTAGTACTCTACATAGGTCCCTAGTAACGCACTAGTAATATATAATACTTTTATCTAATACTACAGTATAGTGCGTGTAGAACTGGTTTCTAGTTTTTATAATTAATTTACTCTCAGCGCACGGTCCTTATAGCAAGGGGTTTCCTAAATTACGTTAGTGCATTACAAGGGTATCCCTGTAATCAATTTAGAGCTTTTATATCATATAACTTTATATTTTATACTGGCTGTAAAGAATTGCCGCTTTAAACATATTTGAAGCATGTGACTTACTGCTTACTATATAGAGTAATACAAAAGAAAAGGTGTAAATTCTGTCTAGAGTAGAGAGATATAAGAACTATAGTAATTTATAATAAGCTGTTATATCTTAATTAGATCTTTCAGGACTTCCTCACCTCTGCAAAAGAAAATTAAGAAATAAGTGTTATTAGAGAACTTTCTAAGACTCTTATTTAGCAATTAATTCACCATCCATCTTACTATATAAATAGGTGTATCTATATTATTTGTTCTGTTCTAAATCTGTACCTTTACCTTAATACTTCTTAACTTTCTAAATCCCTACGCTATTTGACTCCGCCTTAGGCTGAGATTAATAACACTTGTGCAGATAAGAGTAGAGAGCCGCTATCTAGCCAAACAGTATCAAATCAAACTAGAATAAATATCAATTTTTGATAAAACGTCGTTAGTTTTCTTGTTAATGCGGCTTAGCTTCTAATCAACACTAAAAATAAGACCTCTATACATATTACTTATTAGCTTCTATGCTAATATTTAACGTACACAACTTACGTCTAATTAATCTAAAGCGTAAAGCTAAAAGTTTACTCATACTTCTCTAGACTAGCAACTATCTTCTTTACAAGGATAAATAAACTAGCTACTAGTAGTTCTATAAACAGTAGCAAGTAGACTCTAGGCCTAATATAAGAGTAAAAGGACATTAAATTAAAGAGATTACTAACAGCATTCTTGAGAATGAAATGAATCCGCGTTTAATAAATTTGCACAACCGTGTATATAGCCAGGCGTATATGCATAAGAATGTCTTATAAAGCGACTTTATAGAATGGCGTAGATATAAGCCCGCGTGTCTCGTGCGAAAGCAAAAATAGAATAGTTCTGAACATACAGCTATCTAGAATATAAAACATTAAGAAATAATTAATTTAATAAGTCCGTCTATTTATGCTTACTAACTTTATGATTTTTAAGAGATGTTTAACTCTTAGTAAGGCGTCCTTGCTTATTATATAGAAAATTCATTTATTGAACACTTTTTCTACTCTTATATTAACTTCTTATTATACTTGACTCGAAAATTATATACACCGTACTTTAAGCCTCGCCATCCTCGTTCTTAAAGGGCTTGGTTGTCTACAATGATCCAATTCTGTACTAACTACATTAAGAAACTTTAACTTAAAGAAGCTGGTAACTATCTTGTTAGCCACCTCCTAAAGACTTTTAGATAGGCGGAAGCTTGCAAGTGACTTTTCCCATCCCATTAAAGCTGTAGCTAGGTGTTTACTATATAGCTTACCATATCCCGTAATGTAGAAGAGAGGTGGTTAGGGTTTGCGTTAATTAGGAAGAGCTAGACCGTGCTTCTAATTCTTAGTAGCTGCAAATAAGTCATTAAACTAAAAGAAGAGGTTTAATGAGAACCAACTACTGCAAGAACAATTACTTGTTTCTAAGTTTTAAAAATGGAGAGTGTGGGTCACGAACGTTTTATTTACCCCACCTTAAAACGCGCCTATATCCTGTATTAGTCCCCAACCCCATAATTCGCATTAAGATGAAATAGTAATGCTGGGGATGAGCACGCATATCTAATAAAAGATAAGAGACTGAGCTTAGAGTTTCTTATAAGCCTTTACCAGGTCATCGTCTCATTCAAGTAGCATTATTATCAACTAACTAAAGTACTTACTAGCCACCTAGCCATCGCGTTCATATCAAGCTAATAACAGGCGTCTTCTACCCTCAAACGCGTTCTAAAGATTACCTTACAAAACATGTTACAGGACAAAAAGTTACGAGGACTGCCGTTCTCTAAAAACTCTAAACAATTGAATTCGTGTGAAATCTATGAAGCCATTAATAATGCTTAGACTACTTAAACACCTTACGCCTAACCTCAAAGTTTCCTAATAATCTACTTACGTTACCTCTTTCTATGACTCGCGAAGCACCTCTTGAAGTCAACGCACTTATTACCAAAGTTAAGGGTGTACTCAGTGGACTTAAGAAAATTAAAGATGAAATTCAACAGCCCCGCCTCCGCCCAGCTGCTTACTAGAAAACAACGCGGTTCTATGCCTTCTTTAACTTAGAGACAATTTCCTAAATTCTACAGGGCATCATTCAAAAAGCATAACGCTTACAAGCTAAACTAGAGGCGTGTGCTATGCGAAATCCCGTATCAGCAAAAGGCTCTACAACCACAGTACTTAAAAATGCATAAGGCGAAAACACACAGAACGGCGATAGTACTCAGGACGATGAAAACGCACAGAACAAGAATACACAAAATGATGAGAATACAGTTAACTAAGAAGCAGATGCCACGCTACCAGACAATGACTAGAATACACAAAATAACGATGATTCACAGAACGAGAATTCACAGAATAATGGCAACTTGCGGAATGAACTTGCGCAAAATCACGAACATACACGAGATAATAGAAATATACAGGTCTGTATACAAAATAAAAACATTTTAGAAGACTATACATAGATAACACGATACCAAGAAGGACACCTGCAATATCCTATTACAGATAAGAACTTTTACAGACAAAAGTCTAATTAAGCCTTATTAGGAGGAGGGCATTGGCGTATACATTCTAGTTATTCTAACGTAACACTTATAGTTGCGAAACGGAAGGGCGTTAGCGTTTTCAACCCCCCTCCTAAAAAAAAGCGCTCGACATGTTCTAGCGAATTGAATAAGTTAATTAAAAAAATTCAAGCCTCAGATTGTAGTCTAGAGCTTACTTTTTAGAAATCTAATTGGCTTGCATTGATTCATTTAACTGCAGCAATCTTAAGTAAGAAAACGATTGAACGTTGCATAGCCTTGATAAGGGCTTGGAGAAGTAGTAAGGTTCTACCTGTAGACGCGTTCCGGCCAACCACTAATAACTGTATTAGGAGAGCCACGGCTTTTGCTAGAAGCGCTCAGCTGTATAAAGCAAATACTAGACTAGACATCCTACTAGTGCGACTGGCCGAGCTTAATTTCGCCTTAGAAATAAATAAAGCTAGAGCTGGTGCAACTCAAACCAACAAACGCCATATCAATGATGTTTTGAACCGACTCAAATGGCCACAAACTAAACGTAAGGCACTTGAGATGAGGCTTGCAAACAGAAGAAAATGGCAGAAGATCTGCGGAGAATTTGGTCCAGGTTTGCTCTGCCTTATTCCATTCACTTCAGAGGCACTATGTTGCGTATCCCAAGACTTTTGCCACAGACTGATCGAGGAAGACATTAATGCGTTTCATGTTCTAGTCGAAGAAAAACGCCGATTTATCGACCGGCTTTCTAAATTTGGGACCTTGATGCTGGATATGCTCTTGAAGGATCAGAACATCGAGTTCCAGTGTGAAAGCAGTCAGGTTTCATCTCTTATTAGGTGTACTGAGGATAATCTGCTCTCCTTTCTAGAACCAGTGCAGTATCCTAAGACGAACTTCTACCAGCCTGTGGATAGCTAGCTTAAGCCGAGGAATTGGCAATAGGACTGGCCTATAGACCCTACATAGACACCACCAGATTATGAGTGCGACTTGTGTCAAGCAACACAATACGATTGCATATCTAATCTACTAAAGAACTGCTACCGGATCATACAGTACGGCGTAAAGGGCCGAGGCATCCAAGCTCGCGCGTCCTCTCATAGAGGGTTAGCATTCAGAAAAGATGAATATATTAGAGAGCTGACTGGGGAACTTGTGCCCCTAGAGACCCATAATAACAGCATAGCCTTAGACTTCCACAGGCCAGATATCATTGATGAACCGGTCATTTGCCAGGTCTATTGTGAAAAGAAGGGTAACTGGGTTAGGCTGGTTAATCACTCGTGTAAGCCTTGCGCAAGATTTGTCATTAAGGTAGTATCTAAGAAAGCAAGGGTAATGCTTTAAGCGATACGGGACATATGGGATGGTGGGGAAGTTACAGCAAACTACAGGCGCAACTTCTTTAAGAATAAGGATTATCTATATGAAATGTGCGCACAACGTAATCAGGCGATGATTGATTCTAGGACCCTTTCGTCTTCTAGTGGTCAAGGCTAGTCACCGAAGTAGCGTAAGATGGTGAGTATTAGCTAACTTTATTTAGAGGCAAACAATAGAGATAATGAGCAGCAACCTTCCGGGTCCTTATGCTACTCGACTCCGCCTCAGACTGAGGTTAATAACACCTGTGCGGACGAGGGTAAGGAGCCGCCATCCGGCCAAACAGTATCAAATCGAACTAGAATAGAGCTAATGACCCCCGTTTCATGTACGGCCAGTCATCACCACAGTACGAGCTGCTTAGATGGACATGCCGATTTCGGTAAGTCCCTCATCCCTATTCGATTAAAGTAGGACCTAACCTTATACAAACAAAGTCTCATTAGAAGCTCTTAATGGTCTTAGGGAGGGAGGATCTGCAGGGCAGTCTGTGCACACACGTTCACAAGAGAGGGCAGAGATCGAAAGCAAAATTAAGTCGCCGATTGCCGGAGAAGAAGTTGCGCCACCAATTCTGCACAGTATCACAAACATTCCATTATCCACAGCAGATAGCCCTTAGGTGCGGGTAGAATTACCAGTCATACACACAGGTGAAACTTTCAGTAAACCTATTCTTAATAATCGATTAGAGTATATGCTTATAGTAAATCCAGGTGAACCACAGCAAACCTCACTAGAACAGAACGTTTCAAAGACGTGTGATCAAATCTGGATGAAGGATGGAAGGAATGGTGTAGGTAAGTAAGTAATAATTATCTTTCAGCGTATGCTAACCACACTCTTCTAGATCCTATAAGATTAGGGATTAGGGATGTCAGAGAGGATCCAAGCCTAACTATGTGCACTTCTATAGGGGACTTCTTCGATTTCGAATCTTATGCATTAGACGCTGAGCTTGATGTTTAGTAACAAGTACTGGACTAGACTGAACTAGAGAACATACTAAGCGCTCATTCCCCCCTGAGATACCTCAGCCGCAAATATAGCCCACCACCTCCTTATGGCCATTTATATGCCAGTTATGAAGTCCAGACAACCGCCCAACCCTTGTACAACGTTATTCTGTTGGTTCCAGTAGTTAACATTTGGTCAAATGTTCGAACTGCCGGTTTATATGACCCGCACACAAATTCTGGCAGGCCATCTTCCAAAGACAGTCGCTGAGACAGCGCGATGGTGACGTAAACGTAGTGCAGTTGACCTGCCCACATCTTCTGAACCTATAACTCGCTCGTGTCCAACAAGTATTAGCCAAAGAATATCCTCTCAGGAGACTTTTCAGCATTTGATTTCAAGACGCCGAGGTTTATAAGCGGTTCTTTCAGGACATTCTGAAATTATCAATACTATACGCGATGAATCAATTCGGCTGCTCACCTCAACAAAGTATTCAATAACCCTGCCGAGGGCCGCCTTTTTAAATGCCTTGTATTGACCACTTGGTGACACTTCGAACTCACTCTCGTCAATTTGTATTTCGGCGATAATATCCTCAGGTATCGCATGCTTCAGTATAATATATCCGTCTCTTTCAGCATCACCGTATTCCATATCGGTAGCTCTATCGCAATAATGCTGTCAGTGCCTGTCGTGGTGTCTCGTTCCAGTATGGGGCCGTTTTCGGCGGGCTTCCCTGCTATGTTATGCGATATGATCATGCGTGAATATCCACTGTTGGATGGGCGGTGGATGAAAAATGCTGCCTGACTCATCTAAAACCGGGGTGGAAAAACGATCCACCTGTTACCCAGGTTGCTATTACGCATCAACTTACAGAGTATCTAGCCGAGCAGAGGGAGTAGTTATCTAGTGGGAGTCAGGACAAACCGCAGGCCTGACCGGCGCCACAGAGAAGGACTCGGAAACCATCCGGGCGGTAAAGAAGAGGGAAAATAGAAAAGGTAGGCTTCTGAGGCTTGGCGTTTTGGCAATTAAGCACTGCCACCCCATGAAATTTTCTGTTCGGGATGTCCTAACCAACACATGTGACTTTGCACGGGCCACAAAACTGCGTCGCAGTGTTGTGGCCCGTGCAAATTACATGATATCATGTGATCACTGTTAGTCAGCAGACGGAGAACAATCAATCAATCAACACTTCATTCAACCTTGAGATTTGAGAGCCTTGTGCCTTGCTTCTGCAACAATGGATAGGTTGTTCATGCTGCTTAGCGTGTCTGGATGCTCCGGCCCAAGCACCCTCTTTCTCGTCTCCATCACTTGCACGTTAAGCTCTTCGGCCTCGTCCCACCGCCCTTGATTCCAAAAGGTCGACGCCAGGTTGGCCATGCTGGTCAGCGTGTCTGGATGCTCCTCCCCAAGCACCCTCTTTCTCGTCTCCATCACTTGCACCTCCAGCTCTTCGGCCTCCTTCCGCCGCCCTTGATTCATGTACGTCGACACCAGGTTGGCCATGCTGGTCAGCGTGTCTGGATGCTCCTCCCCAAGCACCCTCTTGAATGTCTCCATCACTTGCACCTCCAGCTCCTCGGCCTCCTTCCACCGCCCTTGATTCCAAAAGGTCGACGCCAGGTTGGCCATGCTGGTCAGCGTGTCCGGATGCTCCGGCCCAAGCACCCTCGAACTCGTCTCCATCACTTGCACATTGAGCCCTTCGGCCTCCTTCCACCGCCCTTGATTCATGTACGTCGACGCCAGGTTGCCCATGCTGGTCAGCGTGGAAGGATGCTCTTCCCCAAGCACCCTCTTTCTCGTCTCCATCACTTGCACATTGAGCCCTTCGGCCTCCTTCCACCGCCCTTGATTCATGTACGTCGACGCCAGGTTGCCCATGCTGGTCAGCGTGGAAGGATGCTCTTTCCCAAGCACCCTCTTTCTCGTCTCCATCACTTGCACATTGAGCTCTTCGGCCTCCTTCCACCGCCCTTGATTCCAAAACGTCAACGCCAGGTTGGCCATGCTGGTCAGCGTGTCTGGATGCTCCGGCCCAAGTACCCTCTTGAATGTCTCCATCACTTGCACGTTAAGCTCTTCGGCCTCCTTCCACCGCCCTTGATTCCTGTACGTCGACGCCTGGTTGGCCATGCTGGTCAGCGTGTCTGGATGCTCCTCCCCAAGCACCCTCTTGAATGTCTCCATCACTTGCACGTTGAGCTCTTCGGCCTCCTTCCACCGCCCTTGATTCCTGTACGTCGACGCCAGGTTGCCCATGCTGATCAGCGTGTCTGGATGCTCCGGCCCAAGTACCCTCTTGCGAGTCTCCATCACTTGCACAAACGCTCTCTGTGCCTCATTCCATCGCCCCTCCTGGTATAGACACATCCCCAGTTTCCACAGCAAACTAGTTCTAAACTTATCATCGTCACCGGGGACATCGCTCTCTAACACGTACCTAGCGTGTACTAGATACTTTCTCCACACTGTCCTGTTCTGGTGTTCGTGGTCCGGAAACACTTCCCCAAGTCGCAAAATAGCCCGTTCCGTTGACTGCGCGAGCAGTTCTTCCTTCCGCAGCCAGTTCCGTGTTGCTAAATGCACCAGCCGATGGAGATCGAGGCACTCGTCGGCCGGTCGTTTATGAACGAATGAATACGCAGTGAGTGTGCCGATTGCATCTACTTCCTTCTTCCGTGACGCTCCTGGCGGAAGAAGAGATTGCGGAATATCCTTTGGCTCTATACATGCCATAAACGATAAGTAATCGGCCGCTAGCCGATCGCGCCGCTGGATTTGATCAAACGAAATCAGCCATGTTGTGGCTACCGGATTCTTGATGTCGCGATACCTCCCGTCGTCTTCAAACTCCTCGCTGAGAAGATCAATCACCTCCTCTTCCTGTTCGGCCAGGAGCGATATATAGTCTGCGAGTGATATCGCATTCTCGTTGATGTACGCCGCTGCCTGAACAATGGCTAGCGGAAGGAAGGTGAGCTGCAAAAGCAGTGCACTTGTGTCTTGTCGACGATTAACGAGATCCGGGTTGACCAGGCACTTCCCCAGCAGTTGGACAGCCGCATCTTCTCCCATCGCCGGAACGTCCACCACGTTCCGTTGCGCGAGCTTAACTGCTATCTTCCTGTCGCGCGTCGTGAACACGACGGCTCCTTGCTTGCTCTTCGGGAGGTAGTTAATTAGCGAACCCTGCCCAGGCTGCTGCCCAGCAGTCTTGGCAATCCACATGTCCAGGTCGTCGGCGTTGTCGAATACTAGCAGCCACTGCCCTGTGCTTTCTTTGCTCAGATGTGTCTGCACCAGTCTCTTGACATTCGCCTTGTCATCTTCGCACCCAGGTATACCAAGTTGCCGGGCAACGTCCAGGTAAGATTGGTGCAGGCTTTCCATATTGACCGCGGAAATCCAGATAACCGAGCAGTGCTTTTGCTTGTCGGCGACACGATACAGCAGTTCGATAAACAGCTGGGTCTTTCCTACACCTCCAAGACCGGTGATCGCAAGCTTCGCGGTACGATGCTTGCCGAACAGCATCTCTTCGAGCCGAGTCAGCTCAGGCTCGCGGCCAGTGAAGCGGGGGTTCCGCTCGAACGGCACGATCCATGTCGGATTTACTAGGGGCGTCTTCGGCTGTTTAGAGGAGGATAATTTTAGTTGATCCCGGAAGAACTCACTCAGCTGGTGATTTTCTGAATACCTCTCGAGCTCCCGTAGGAGCCGCCGAGATGCATGATGCTCGCCCTCGCCGTAGATGGCTTCCATATGGATATCGAAGATTCCAAGCAGAGAGTAAACTTTGTCTTCGGGTCGCTTGGTCGTTCTGTTTGCCGCCCATGACATGCGCTCATTGATAGTAAAGTGAGACAGCAGCTCCCCTCGAAGCGCATGAATAGAAATGCCCGTAACCTGGTGAATCTGCTTCTCTAGCGACTTTCTGTCTCCAAGCAGCTCACGCTTTTGCGAGAAAAATTCGACGCATCGGGGAGCAATGAGCTCTTGTAGCGTCCAACCTCGAGTGAACCACCGACTATTCCGCAGCTGGGAGGCTCTGTCGTCCTCGCTCATAGGAGTCGAGATATCTGCAAGGAAAACATAGCATTTGACAGCATTCTGGTACCACCGAAACATGGAGTTGATACTTTCGGTAAGCTCGGCCGCATTTGTCTTATCGATGCAACAGGTGTCTATCCAGCAGTAGCCCAGCCCGTCATTCTTGGCTTGGACTGCGCAGAAGCGGAGCTTGTCGTAGCCAGCCTTGCCACTTCCAGTGCCATTTATGATGTCTTTGTACGTGATTTCATCGCCGTCATGTCCCCAGGTGTGCGAGAGTATGGCGTAGCGAGGAACCTGATCTTCGGCAAACTCGGCCAGGCTGAAGCTGGGGCAATCGTCGAGTTGTAAAAGGCGCATTGTTGCACCGGATTTAAGAATGCGTGGGCCCCACAAGTACGATTATTTGAGCCACGAACCCGGCGGCAATCGAACTAAAAAGGAACAAACGGACATGTTCATGGCAGAGATGGCTTCACAGGCACTCGGGGTTGGGATGTCTTGGGAACATGTTGGGCCGAGGGCGAACGGCGAGGAAGGCGCAGTGGCACAGCCACACCCCGTTCAGAAGATGCACGGCCACTAAGTCTAGCAACGTCACAAAATTCCCTACGTGGATGAACGAGCTACCAGCCTTTCAACATCGCGACTTTCTGTCATAGCTACTAAGATACGCATGTTGAACGCTCAGGACAACATTTAATTATACTTCCTGTACCTCCTTTGCGCTAAAAATGCGACAAAAGCTAATCTCCTACTATACAGTAGCAGGTCATGAAGGAACGCCGGCATTCCTGTCTATCAACGCGATCCATCCTCTCGTTGGAAAAACGAGTAGTAATTTCCCATCCCTCCTGCGGCAATCTCGTCCTCCGCAACCTCTACTTCGCTCCTCCGTGCCTTTTTGGCCTTCGCTAGCGTAGAGCCTCTGAGCTTCCGACCACGTTTCTTCGAAACCGCCGCAGCTTCTTTCGCAGCGCGATTCGCTCGTTCCCCCTTAATGTCTTCATAACTCATAACTTTCGCCTTCCCCACTATCATCGACTTGGTCGATCGGCGGACGTTGGCTTCATTGTTCTGTTTAAACAAGAGTCGATTTTCATCCGCAAGGAGGGTACGCTCGGCAAAGGATATCTGGGCGGCGTTGGCAAACTTCCGTAGGCGCTGTTTGCTTCTCTCATCAAGCCCATGAGTATCCTGTTCAATCAGGCCATGCAGCGAAGTAAGAGCCTCTGCTGTCACCGGCGTCTGAAGCACCTCGTCTTGCAGATTCACCTCGTCAGCTTTCGGAACGGTTAGCTCAGCGGGGGACTTCTGGATATCTCTGAGTACCCTGTCTAGGTTGAACGGAAACAAACCAGCCTTAATCCATCCGGCTTTGATGTTCCTAGACGTGAGTGCTTTTTCCCTTGCAGGGCTGTAGAGAGATGTGAAATGCTCCTTGCCAACTGTATTTGCACCCCCTCGGTACAGTCGTTCAACCTCGTCGCGATAGGCTGCCTTCAGTGGGCCAAACACTCCAATGTCACAAGGCTGGAGCTTGTGGGAGGTATGAGAAGGGATACGACACAAAAGGATGTTATTTTCAAAGCAATACTCCAAGATTTCGAGCGTCTCATAGGTCCCCGAACCAGTTGAAACTCTGAACTGGGAATACAAGTGTAATGATTTACTATCTATGAGATCTACAACTACTTTATAGTTGTAGAAGCTCCTCTATCTGCCTAGCGCCACTAACTGCCTTCCAGGCAGTCACCCCTGTGGCGCTCCTGCCTATAGGCAACATGATCATGGATTCAACTGAACCCGTCGCAAATCAGAACTCGTGGCTTCTAATGCGCCCGCGCTTTGGTCTGGGGATCGAACACACGTTTGAGCCATTCCAGGCTGATCTTAGAGTCGATGTATCCAGATTCGGAGCACGCATAATGCCATCCAGGAGTGGGGTACGTGGTCCAGTTACTACGATGGGTTGTAGCTGGCAAGATGATCATTGGAAGAAGAGACCTAACTACGTTACCGTCTGCAAATATGATTTCAATTAGCTTGCTTTAGAATATGCCAAGTGATCCGTTCCTCCACGCATCGTTCCTCCACGCAGAGAAATCGTGCTGTTGATGTGTTGGTAAATCGTTCCTCCACGCTAGGAAATGTGCCTTTACCAAGAGCGTTAGTCTACCAAGGCTGACAGGGAGTAATTTACAATGACTCAAAGTCCCGTGACTGTATGAGTTGCCGAAAGCGTCACTTTAATCAGCCGTAAGTACCGACCTGCGTGGTGGAATTATTTAAAATTACTTCCAACACTACATACACGTTAGGCGAAGATTTTTAGTATAGTAACGGGATTACATAGTTTCAATTAGTTCTTTTTATAAAGTTTTACAAAGTAAAGACGATTATGGTGGCGTTACAGCGCAAAATTATCGTCGCGGCTTCCTAAGCACGCTCCATGTACTCCATAGAAATTAGCCGACTAGCAGCCACGCTTTTGTAGTATTCAAGGTATATATAGTCCTGGATATTTAGTAGTGGAGATAATTTGCAATAGATATAGCAATATAAAAATTATAGCGTGTGTGTAGGCTCTAAATTAGTGTGAAGTCAAAGTACCTCGGAATCATCCCAGCACGGTGGGCGTCCCATCACGCTAGGGGGGAGGTTACATACAATACATACCACTTTCATAGGAGTGGATGAAATTGAGGCGTAGAGCCATGTAGCCAGTTTAGGGTTGGCAGGGGCATCCCAATGAACTTTTTCTGTTCGGGATGTCCTAACCGTCCATAAATGGACCACTAGAAGACACCTCAAACAAGCTGACTCGGCATTGCCGGGATGCGGAGGTCGAGCAGCTGCCATCGTGGCCGGAAACATCTCCAGGACATCTTCGAGTCCACGATCGGTATTATGGCTTTTGGCACCCCACACGGCGGCGCCGACCCTCATAGTTTTCTCCAACGTATTACTGAGAAGGCTATTAAAGCCGCCGGGTTTTCTATTAATGAACAGATCGTTAATAACTACACTTTTGCCGTCGGCAGAACGCCTTAGGGAGCTGAGAGATGGGTTTGGCCCGATAGCTCATGAGCAGAATTGGATAATACATTCCTTCTAGGAGCAATTAGGCATCAAGCGGTCATAAGGTAAGTGGGCTAACATATCCCGTAACATTACTAATTACGTTGACAGGTTGTCGGGGATACATCCTCCTATCTCAACCTTCCAGCTATCGGACGATTACCCAAACGTGCGGCGCCATGGTCTCAGGATCTTTTAACCAAAAAATTGTTCCAGAAACTGTTTCGTTCGGGTAACATCGTCGAGAGTGAGCGACGGTTTGACCAGGTATAGAAAGTAATAAGTAAATTCGTGCATCGGATGTGGCAATTAGATTAACACTAATAAGATTTTAACGTTGCATGTGAATGGCTGGGTAGTGGAACTGATGTCCCAGTTTGGTGCCGAGACCGGAGAGTGGCAACATTATTATATCAAAGAATAGTATGGGAGAGCCATATTAAGTATGCTTCTATCCACTCCTAGTATATTCTATATATAAAGAGAGTATAGAGAGAGGAGGTGGGTGGAAAGGAGGAATTCAGGTTATCAGACTTTTGTGCGATTACAGCACTTGACGACGGCCTCGTGCATCTTCTTAATGGCCCACGACAGCAGCGTCTGTTCTGACCTGTCCGTTGAGTCTGCTCTAACTCACTAAACCTAGAACACGACTAATTCTATCATAATTAACTCTATTCTGTTTCTGATATATGGAGGCATATCTATTGCTTTCCACGATCCTCGATTCGCTACTTTAAAGCGATATGTACGGTGTTGACTTTAGTAGTGCAGTATGATAGGGCTAATTTTTCAGTTTAGTAGAATATCTTATTTAGATTGTGCCTTTTGTCTGATGGGGAAGGGCGCTGTATATCTCGTCCCAAGAGTGGCCATTCTCTCTCATACTACGTACAGTTTCATCTTCTTCTGGCATCCATTTACCACGCTTTGGCTCGGCCTCTTTCGTTGTTGAAAGCATTTTTAGTTGTAATTATGCCTTATGAATAGTTGCAGGAGAGGTGGACGTCTTCCTATTAGAAGAAATACCAAGCACTGCGGGGTTAATCAGCAGGCTGACGTATCCTAAAACACGTGGTAATTTAAACACCACATTATATATTATCTTGTTGCCAATTGTAGTGCATTTTAAGAAGCCCTAGAAAGGCTATTCTTAATACTTAGCAGCAGCCATCAGCTCCTGCGTAGCAGAGGTACTTTAAGATGTCTATAAGGCACTACTTAGCCTATCTTATTTAGGGTTTAGGAGAGCCTTAGACTCGACTAAGAGATAAGTAGTATCACTTATAAGGCTGAGATAACGTCCAAGTTAACGTCGTAAGCGGTGTCCGCTTAGAGGTGTTAGGGTAGCGTCACTAGTCTACCTTAGAAACTTCCTCCGCCGCTTTATGTGTAGCCTTGGTTCTTTATTATCATTATCCTTCTCCTTGCGAAAGTCATTAGAGTGATCGTTGCTACCAGACTGCCGAGTATTATTAGCAGTTTTTTGAATACTATTTTAATAGCATCACTTCTCTCTGCGCTGGCTCTATACCCCCAGTTTACTAACTAGTTTACTTGTATGTTCTGTAATAGTCTGTTCCTCCCCTTCATACTGCTCACTTAGGCGGTACTTCTTATTACTATAAAGAGGTAACTACCCTATAAAACTAGGTAGTAACTTAGGAGGAACGGCTGCTGCTGTTTCTTTATCCTCTAAAGGCTAAGTTATTTCGTTAAGAAGCTCTGCAAGTTCTTTATCACCTTACTAGGTAGGTTCTTTATTTGAAATGCTAGGTAGGTTTTCCGGTGCTGACTTCTCTTAAGCATTTTAAGTAATCTTGTCAGGATTGAGTTTAGTCTCATCTAGTAATTGTACTGGCAGGTTATTAGGAGAAAGAGGGAGTCCATGTCTTACTAAGAATAGTACTCTTTCCGGCTTGCTTGAGTTGAGTAAGTTAGGGGGATAAAGCAGCGCCTACAGCCTAAGAGTAATACTATTAAATAGAGAATTCTTACATAGCTTTACGTCTCACTTAGTATTAATATAGCTAATATCACCGAAAATTAATTACGTCTTATTATTATCGTCTTTATTAATTATAATTGGGTTTTCTGTTTGTAGTTAGTGCACAACTCCTTATCTCACTAAAAGCTAACTAGATATCACGAAAGGACTGGTAGCTTACCTTAGGTGCTTCCACTTCCTCTATTCTGCACCTAATAAGGCGGTGTTAGTTCTGCTTTATCGCTGGGCTTCCTATAGTCATTTAAGACTTGCTTATCTAAGTAGTAAAGAGCATATGCAGACTTTAAAGGCATGGCTATAGTAGTATCTATAGGCAGTTTAGGAAGTAGTAACTGCTCTATAGAAAACTTACTATTATCTTTCTCGTTACTGCTAGAGATAATAAGGCCTCTATTATCCACCTTTAAAACACGCTGATTATTAGGTTGAGTAAACGCTGCCTTCTCTATCTCCTTCTCTTTCTAAGGAACTGGTGGTTTTGGAGACTGAGAGAGGGGTAGACTGCGTGCAGGAACAAGGGATTAGAAGAAATTCACAATTTCCATATTAACTGTAACCATCGCGGCAATGTTAAAGATGAACATGAGAGAGATTAGTAAGTGAAAAATATAGCTAGGTTTAACAATCTGCGCCAGCTGGGCTCTAATATAGTTAAGAGATAAAGCTTATAATTTAAAGTGTAAACCTTCCTAGACTGTAGAGTACGACAGTATTTATCCTTGCTAGTTAACCTTAATGCCTTACTGTATCCTATACTAGTCTAATATCATAATCTCACCCCTAGCCTGATGTTATAACTCCCCATTCGATTAAATGGTCCAGGATTGGCTATTCTTATGGCTATTACTTAGTAATTACAGAACGGCACAGCAGACTGCGTGATAGTGTTCCAACAAGGTGGAGCTCATATTCAGTCAAATAGATATTAGGCGGACATTATGTTGCTTCCTGTTCTTATAGATTCAGCCCTAATCATATCAGACACACATAATGTGATAGAGTTTATCTGAGATATGTACCCCGCCTAGTGGAAGCTACAACGCAACTGAGGGAGGCGCATACTGAAGGAAGACGCAGCCACGTTATTATGAGGCATTTTCTTAACTAGACAGGGCACCACACAACAGATTGCTGCGGTTATGAACTGATTATGTCTGACCACATCTGCTGCGCCTTTGCGAGCTTTGTGCATCTTATTACAGCATATGCCTAGGGTTAAGGATGCCTTTAAAAGTGGCTTCCGGGCATGCGCGGGCTGATTGTCTTGGGAGACGGAAAAAAGAAAGCTAGGCAGGACAACACGGGGGTAGGCAATCGACCTAGCTCCGAAGCTAGACTGGAAAGGCGTTAGGGGGCGGAATCTCATGAACTACAAGCACAGGACTCACAGTTATTAATAAGAAGAGTAGTGTAAGAGCTGTGTGTTAAGCCTGGAAGGACTAGGAGAGCTCAGCCAGAGTTAACGGGTGGAAAAGTGTAGATAGATTAGTTGAGCGCCGCAGGGATTGCCAACACCATAGAATAAAACAGAGGTGAGAGGGGGAGGCGAGGTGCTGGGAAGGGAGAAACGAAAAGAAGAGTTAGGTGAGAACAAAGATCGAAGTGGGCGAGGGGCCCTTTATAGACAAGAAAAGCGGTGAGGGGCTGGATAGGGGCTAGATAGACTAAGCGAGTGCCGCCAAACCCGGCGGGGCAGGCCGCAACACTAAGATTATATAAGTTTCTAATTAAAGAAAATTAATAAAAAAATTAATAAAAAAAAATATATAAAAAAATTAATAAAAAAAATTAATAAAAAAAAAATTAAAAAAAAAAATTAATAAAAAAAATTAATAAAAAAAATTAATAAAAAAAATTAATAAAAAAATTAATAAAAAATATTACAAGTTATAATAATTTAAATGTTTTTTATTTATTTTTTTCTAAATTTCTTATTTTTTTTTTAAATTAAAGTAAAGTATGTTTAAAATTATTATTTTTAGTAGTTTTAAGTTACTTACAAAAATATTAATACTTAGTAAAAAATTTATTAAACTTTTATTAAAATACTACTAAATTATAAGTATAATTTTAGAAAATATACTTAAAATAATAACTAAACAAAAAATTTATAAAATAATAAAAAGTTTTTTATATAAATTAAACAAAGTTAGTATAAAATAATTATAATTTTAAAATAATTTTATAAAATAGTAATTATAAATAGTTAACAACTTAATTTTAAGTATTATTAAATATAATTTTTTTTAAAATACTTATAATATTACTATAAACATAGGCTTCTTTTATACTTAAAGTTTAAAATAAAAAAACTTTTAAGTTAAAAGTTTAAAAAAAAAGTAAGTATTATAAATAGTAATAAGTAAGAGTTTATTATAAATAGTAATAATTAAGATATAATAAATTACTTAAAAAATAATTACTAGCTACTAGTTAAAAAGTATATAAAAAAATTAACGTTTAATAAAAAATAAAATAAATACTTTAAAATAGTAAATATAAAGTAAAATTACTAGCTAATATTATTAAAGTACTTAAAAAAGCTAATAATAAAAAAATACGTAACATTTTACATATATAGTTATAAAGAAATAAGTATAATAAGTAGTAATGAAAACTTATTAAATTTATTAAAACTTATTACTTATAAATTATAAGTAAAAAATATATTATATAAAAACCTTTTTTTTTAACTTTTAAATAGTTTAATTTTTTATACTTATTTTTATATTTTTAAGTAATTTTCTAAAATTGTTATATAATAAATTAGTTAAACTATTTTTATTATATTTTTATATTATTAAAACATATTATGTAAGTAACTTTTTATATAATTTTACGTAATTACTAAAATATTTAATATAAGTTTATATATACTTACTATATTAAATTTTTTTTTACACTTTATTTATTATAATATATAGTTAAGACTATATAACATTATTACATAAGTAATAAATACGTAAAAGTTATAGTAAAACACGTAATACTATAATATAATAGTAGTAAATATATAGTATTTTTTATTTTTATATATAAAAAGTTAATTAAGTATATTAATAAATATAATAAAGTATTTTTTTTAAAAAATTATACTTATAAAATAAAGTAGTTTTTTATTTTTTATTTTTATTAATATTACTTTTATAAAATAAAGAAACTAAAAACTAGTAATAAATATTATAGTTTTTTTTAAGTTATTAGTTAAACTTTTTGTACTTTATATAAACTAAAATTTTATAATTTTATTTATAATAAGTAAAAAAGCTTTTTTTAGTTTTTATTATTTTTTATATATAGTATATTTATAAAAATATTTAGAACTATTATAATGTTTTTTAATAAATGAAATTATTATAATATATATAAAAAAGTTTTATAAATAAACTAAAAACTAAATAAAAGTATTTTCTATAAATAAGTAGTATATATTTTAGTACTTAAAAAAATATAGCTTGTATATTAAAAGAAATTATTACTAGTATAATTGTAATAGTATGTATATTTAGAAAATATTATAACTTTATAAGTAAAAATATTACAATAATATACTAAATTCGTAATTTTATAGCTAACATTTTGTTTACATTTAAGCTTGTAGAAACAAGTATAAAAAAGTAGCTTAATACTCTTACTATATTACTTACTTAAAACTATATTTTTATTTCTATGTTTCCTAGTAAAACCCTTTTTGCTAATATTATTTAGAGTGTCTTAAGGCACGCTATTGTTTTACTAGTTTAATAGTATAATAAGGCTAAACAGGCTATAAAAAGATTTCTATTAGCTTTATATACAAACATTTTTACAGATTAATGGAATTACCATACTCTTATCGAATTTTAGAAATACTGGTATCAAAATCGGCCATTGAGCCTGAAGAAATACACTCTTTTGGTAAATTAAGGAATCTCCTCTTTTATACAGGTACTAGACTGCTCTGTATTCTATTACTCATTACATATTCTAATATTCTGTTTTTTTAGATTGTTTCTAGAACTTCGCCTCCTGACACCTAAGACGTAGCGCTGTTCGTCTTTTCCAACCTTGTAAGGTAAAGTTAAGAAGAGAAGTCCTTCATTATTATTCAAGATTGGGGAGGCTAAGGCACGAAAAGTAGTTTGCTATAGAAATATAAGAAGAGGCTTCTAACTTGTTCTAATTGCCATACAGAAGGCCACACAAGGGTCTAGTGCCGCGTGGGACGTGGGCAGGATCGTTGACTCAACTAATTGATTTACAGAATGCCATTTTAAATGCATCTGGCAACTGAGCCTCTGCATGTTGAAATTCTATTTGTGCTGTCGAAGGTGCGATGCCGTGTGTCAGCGGCTTAGTCAGGGTGATGTTTAGTCAGGGTGGTGGTTGTGTCCCTATCAATTCCCCCCGGCCAAAAAATATGTATTAGCAAGCTACATCCAATCAATCAGTCCAACTTACGACTTCAGAAATAGTAATCAATTTAATCCTAGGGGGTTTTAATTAATTGATTAATGGTTAGCAGCTGTGGATGCCACGTACCGTGAGATTTAAGATCTACCTTCTCTCTGGAAATCAATTGCCTTACTCGAATCCCCTTCTAATCTTGACGGGGAGTTTCTTGTCTATATGAGCCGATTTGATGCCGCTCGAAAGAAGCTTCATACCAAATAGTGAGAGTATATTTCCTTTCGCGTTGTGAATTACGTTAGTCGCTTGACGAGGCCTAGGCGGAACCGGGCGAATTGTCGCCCGCACTTCGAACGACTCGCAAGTGACAGCGAATTTCACGGCTATCTTTTCACGGCCTCAGCTATTATATGCCAAGTACTGGGAAATCGAAATCGAAAAGATTGGGTTAATTCTGAAAGGAAAATGAAACTTTACCAGGAACATCACGCGATACTGAGTTGGAGAAATCTTGTAGTGAGAGCCTTCAACAATGCCTCATTCTTTGGTGGTAAATCTCCAACATCATACCTAAATAGAGGAAAGATAAGCAAGGAATTCAAGTATTCAGTTGCATGGTAACTACAATATAAATATTCTCTCGCTTCCTGGGGGTATTTTGAAACTAGCCCGCTCAAAGCCATACTCGGCTATGTACTTCATGTAACCACTATTTTTTAAAACTTACTCCGTATCCGTAGGCTTCTGGGCCCAAACAACGTAGAAATTATGTTGCATTCTCTGCTTGGGGTTCCTGAAATCTTTCCGGAGTTTTGCACACAAGACTTTGACTTCCTCTGGCGACCAGCCGAAAGCAGCAGTGAAAATGCGGAGACTTATGCCGTCGAGGTTGTCCAGGTATTGGATGAGATCGAAGGCACCGATTTCTTTCTACAAACGCACATATTAGGAGCGTTATCGAGATATTCTTGGGGGAACGCACCAGCCTCTTATCCTTCGGCCATGTCCCGGTCGGAATCGGCAATAATCTCGACTCTACGTTTATGAATCCAGCATCCTTAACCCACTGCTCGAGTTTCGGCCCTGGCTCGGGCTCCAGGCCAAACTTTGCGGCGCCATCGCGGATCTTGTGTGCCCAATCGTCGATGGAGTTACCCTTTTCGAATTCGCCATTGCTGGAGGTGTAGAATTCGCAGTCGAAATCTTGAAATTCGACCCATCCGCCAGGTTTCGTGAATCTTAACTATGAATAAATAGGCTGAAGTGTGAGAGATGGGAAACAACGCACTTGAAAGCCTGGTTCATCAGCTTCGGCCAATCGCGGAGGCCGCAGGCCATAGCGCGGCAGTGAATGTAGTCAAATTTTGAAGAGTAGACCCATTCGTTTTCGACGTCGTCGACTTCGAATTTTACGTTTGGTGGCACGAGAGAAGGTTGAATCGGGCTGAGGTCGTTTCCGAGGATCTCTGCGGAGGGGTACTTATCTCCTACAGCAGTATTAAATTATATTCCGCCAGGGTATTCGATGCGCTTGTACCCATATCAATTGCCCAAATGCCAGTGCCCGTGCCAATATCCAATATACGTTGCGGATTTGGGCCTATCGGAGCGAGATGGAGTTCGCCATCACATCTAAGTGTCATAACGTGATGGTACATATCTATACGGTCTTTCTCTTCCTTCGGCATTTATCAATAATAGGACGCGATAATTCGGGGGAAGGCGTACATCGTCGTTCGGGAATAAGTATGCTATGTCACAGTCAATAGAGGCGCATATGAATGGGGAACCAAAATTTACTTTCTTCCTTGAATCCATGATACCGTCTGCCGTGCACGTAGCGGTAGTTCAGTACGCTCGACTTGAGCGACGTTGTGTAACTCTCTCTAGAATCCAGGAATGTCAGCCTGGAGACGCCAAACTTGCGACGAAATCCTCACAGGTCATCACCGAAAGATGAATCTGTCTCGTCGGACACGGGCTAGAGCAGTGGTTAGCTTGGTTGCGGGTGGCCACTAAGTTCTGGCAAATCAACGCACATCAAGGGTCTCGGGTTCAATGCCGACTTGAAGGGGGTTATTGGACGGCTCTCCTGCGGGATTTGTCGGACACATCGTCGAGTGCGGGGGCGAAGAACGAGGAGGATTGCGAGTGTGGGGAAGAGTCGCGACGGGATTTTTTCAGAGCGTGAATTGGGGTAAGACTGTGCTGAGAGGAGGATTCAAATACGCGGGAGGCACGGTTTAGCAGCTCGTGCACGGTGGGGCGTGCCCGGCCGGGGGCGGATGCAGGTAATACATACTCCGGAATTGCCGGGGGTAAAGAAGTACACACCGCCTTTGATGACAGGGGGGTCGCGACTTTGCAGAGTCACCTAATTATTATAGGAATTAAGATATTATGGACATCACACGCAATCGAAATCCCCCCTTCCAATGGGATCCTTTACAGTTTTTTCCCGTCTGACGTACAGGCCTACCTGACGAACACCGAAATTTTATGTATTTTAAACCACAATAACATAACAATACAACAAGCTATGTGCATGAAATTTTAAGATATTATTATTTTATATATAAAGAATACATTGTGAAATTTTCTTTTAAAAGAATTGTATATTTAGCAATTTATATTATAATAAAATATACGTGTTATAATATTAGTTTACTTAATTTATATATTATATAAATATATTTAAATAGTTTAAAAACATTTTTATTACTTAATCTATAATTATAAATAATAATAATAAATATAAAAACTTAAAAAATATTATAAAAAATATATAATAATAATTAACTTTTATTACATTTTTTAATATATATTATTAAAAACTTAAATTTTAAATTTTATATATTATTTATGTAAAATAACAACTTATTTATAAACTTATTTTATTATTTTATTATTATTATTAAAAATAGTATTATGCTTTTAAAATGTAGAATATTATTTTAAAATTTAATATATTTTTTTATATAGTAGCTATATTAAAGTAAAATTTCATACATTAATAATATATATATGCTATAATTTAGAACAAAGTTTTTGAAAAATATTATTAAGTATTGCGGTTTTTAGAAGAGTTTTAAGAAAAGTGTGCCCCAGGTGAGCCCGTGCGTCAGACAGGAAAAAGCTGTATCTTGCATCCCTGCCTTCCTAAAAAGCGACGCGCTAATACAAAGGGACACGAGTCCGGCGACGCGATTGCAAAATGGCCTATCGCTGTTTCCACGGTAATACAGGAGGGCCAGCTTTTAGGAGAAAAATGAGGCACAATTAACAAGGAATCCTATATAAGACATACCCTACCTGTCGTTGCCCAATATCTCTGTGATATCAACGGTTTAGTAGGACAAGAGAACGAGCTCATTTTTATACAAGACAACGCGACAGGCCACGTTGCGAAAGAGACAAAGAAAATGCTACCGGACCTAGGCTATTGAGAAATTCGAGCGGCCTCCTTATTCTCTAGATGTTAATCCAATTGAGACTGTGTGGAAAATATATGAACTTCTTATTACAAAGGAAGTATAGGGACCTAATGTTTCGGAGTTACGACAACCTTAAAGCTAAGGTACGAGAAGTTTGGGATGTTGTAGTCACACCAGGGCTTTCACAAGAGCTAATCGAGAATATGCTAGCTCGAATGGAAGCTGTAATAGCCGCGGAGGGAAGGTGTAAGACCACGCTATCACGTTACCAAGTCAGAGAGATGGTCTCCCGACCTGGCATTCATCTTGTACATATAAATCTCTATGGGGAGTGCGAATCCTCAGCCAACAATGCAATCCTCTTTATCTACATTGATGCTCATATATTTAACGAAAATGATAAATATAAAAGTTGAGGATTTTAATGTTATTGCCGGCAGAATCCCTTAAAGGCGGTGTGGACTTCTTTATCCTCAGCACCTCCGTAGAAGGAAGGTGGTCCGCCGAGTCCGCGACGCGGTCCTGCTCCGCACTCTTGTGGCGATCTGCTTCATAATAATGTAGCCACACAAGCTGCTCGACCAACTTGGCCGATATGCCCCAGCCATATTCGCGAGTTGGCTCCCGTCGTTCGAGTCGGATATGGATCCAGTCGCGTAGAGTTCTCTAGCGGTGTCGCTGTCTGTGACTGGCCCAGCGAGCTTTTTTGAGACCAAGCCTAGGCGGCGACGCCAGCGGCAACAGGGGTCTTAAGAATGCAATCTTATTGGATACGATTGGATTATTCATGCATTGCCAATTGATTCGTATTTATTAAATCACTATAAATAATTCCTTGGCATGCTAGTCCTAATCCAAATCGAATTGGCTGTCTGGATGACCTTCATCAAGCAATTGAATTGGCTGAAAAAGCTGTCATTCCCATCACTCCCTATGCTTATGAACGAGCAAATCCTCTCAGTAACCAAGGTCTGTAGCTTGGAGTCCGATTTGAAGCGACTGGAGATATAAAACGACCTAAATCGCGCCGTCGAGCACACTTATCAGGCGGTAACGACGACTTCTTCTGATCATGTGGATCACGCTCTCCGATTAAGCAATTTAGGGAGATGGCTCGGAAGAGGATATCAGCACATTGGAGCGAGAGATGATCTTGACTATACGATTGAGGTTGTGAAGCCGTGAGTTCTACTCCTGTCAGGCATAGTGAGCGTTCTGCACGATTAAGTGTTGGCGCAATCCGCGATTGGCAACCTTGCTACTTTGCATTATTATGTGTAACCAAGCAAGGGTTCTCATTCCACAATTGGTTTTCATTCCATTATTATTTTCATTCCACCAGGAGATTGCAAATCCTCCCTTGTCAACATCAAAAGGTTAGGAATCCTCATTCCAGCTCATCTCACTCATTATTTAAGTAGGATAGTCATCCTTAGTTTTCAATTAATCAATCCAATCTTCATGACAATCTTTATGAGTACTTCCAACTACCAAATATGACCTCCATCATTAAGCAATCCTGGAATTTAGTACGGTTGTGGATTTCAGTGCAAGGAAGAAACAGAGGACCTCGACGACGCTGCCAAAGTTCTGGAGATGGCCGTCGCAGAAACCCCGAGGAACTATCCCAGGCGGCCTTTATGGCTAGACAACCCTACCGTTTGGCTAGAGTATCGGTATGAACTTTATGGTGATGAGAAAATGGCTGGCCTGTACCGTGCTATTACCTCGGTGAGACCACCGTGGCTATCACACTCTTTAAGCATTCCCTTCGACCTGCAGTATTCCGCATGGGTAGGCTGCGTATTGGCTAGCTTTGGCAGGTGTAATAGGGAAGGCTAATTCAAATCAGGGCTTGACAGATGGAGTAGTAATAGCTTAATTGCACGGGTTCTGTCAGGCTCGAAGATGAAGCTATTCGTGCCACTAAAAGGTGATTAGTAAGCTGTTTCGGGAGATGAAATTCGATCTCAACTGTACGTATGCACCAACTTTTAATCAAGTTTTTCATCAAATACGTCAATCTAATTTGAAAATATAATGCGCTAAGCAACATTGCACGCACATATGCAGCTCCAAAAGATTTAAGGTTAGTGCGGTACAAAATTCAACTTTAGTTGACAGCTACAACTGACGACTACTACCACAGAAAATTATCTAGCATTGCTAATTAAGTCTAGTACGGAACGCTCGGGGCGCCCATGAGCCCTAGATTATAGTGCATGGGCTAAATTCCGCCCATGCGGAACACTGTGGACCTGGCATGCAGAATAATCTAGGGAATCCCGTTCGGACAAAATATCAAGTTATTAGTAAAGTGGAATACCTTGAGCGCTCCGTTGATAATTCGAGGACGGCTGTGGCTAAAATAGATTTGGAACGCGCCGATCGAGCCGATCTGAGCTCATTCTTGGATGCGGATATGAAGTAGTTGGCCAGCGGGATCAACTGTCCTTTTAATTCTAATATTGTCGAATCTAGCTTGAGACCTTCACAACAAGCCCTAGGCCTATCGAAACTTGAAAATTATACATATGTGCAGTCGCAAATATGACGAAACAAAAAGGACGGCCCCACCTGTGTCACGATCAGGGGACAACCGCATTCGGAAGCATGTGAGCGCTGTAGGGTAAAAACGTCCAAGGTATAATCCAATTGTGCTGCCTTGGGAGTCGCTTTCTAATGCATCCTTAGTGTGATGGCGTCATTCCATGCAGTCGGCGCAAAATCAGTTAACGCAATCTGTGTGTTCGGCGTGAGCACAAAGTCGAATCACAAAAGTTATCCCATAGGGTCTGTTACCAAATTCGAGGCTGGTCCTGCGCGTACCTGAAGCTCACCCTTACGCCCCAGATATGTCGACATGCTCGAACGGCACCAAGTTCAACTCGTTGCAGGATTAAGAGAGCTATATAGCCGATTACAGAAAGGCAGGGGCTGGCCCGGCGGATCACTGCATGCAGCCCTAGGCGGACATCCGCTCACTTACGACATCTTGGAGCGCTTAAATCTTTTACATTCGTCAGGAGGTCCATCTGAAGGTATTGAGCTATTCGTAGAGTACTGCGCGCATATGCAACAGTGGTTGTTTGATAACAGGGCTTCTTACATGACACGAATCCATCCAATGAGTCCGAGATCCGATGGCTGCTACAACATCACCAACATCGGATGCTAAAATACCATCCACGGAATCACTGTCTCCTAATCGCCAGTCTGTGCGGGATATCGCGCCTTTCAAACTGCTGTCACATTCCCCTTTCCTGCGGCCTTCGCAACCTGATGCGGCCAAGGTGCAGCAGATACAGCAGTCTTCTCTGTTGACGCAGGAGCCACTAAAGCGAAATCCTGGGACGGCAAGCTCTATTCCCATCCCAATGGGTGGATATCTAATGCCACTGCTGAGCGAACCCTTGGCACTCTTTCATAGCTAGGCACGAACAGCGAATTTACCGATCCTGGTGGGACGATTCCGTTATTGACAAGCTGTCCGCCATCGCCAGGAGAATTGCGCTCGGCTCCACCTTTACGCTGCGCTGACGCATCCTATGAAGTTGCCGAAGGGATGAGACGAAACGGGGAATTCGATGGCGATGATTGGAAATTTGGAGGGGTTAGTTCATATTCTGAGAAGTGGGACGGACGAAGAGGCAGCGATGATGTTGGCGAGGTTGAGACTGGGCGAGAACGTCATGGATCTACCGTGGTCATCATTGGGACAAGTAGTAGCGCCAACGAGCACAGCCAAGATCTTGGGTGTGTGAGGGTTTCCGCTGCGCGTAAGCTTTGGAGGAAGTAAATGAGTTTGATAATCAAATTCCTCACGCCTTATTGATTAGCTGGTAACACGAACCAGCATACCTGATGACGCTTCGAGAAGCGTAACATTTGAAGACTGTATATTGCATGGCCATCCTGCGATGCGGTTTTTCCATCGGCGCCGCTAAGAAGAGTTATGGGATCAAGAAGCGAGGATCAGGAAGGCCGCGGTCTGTTTCCAGAATGCCTGTTTGTCGTTGCTGACATATCGGATGGATATTCAGGCCTACTGGGTCGAATCCGTTCTACGCTCGTTTCGAGATGTTGGAATGATGGAGCTGGAAGACGGGCGGGGTTGTCTTGGCCGAGTGGGGAAGCTTGAGAAGAGCGAATACATAGACGTGGAGATCGCCTCCGTTGTCATCGGATCCGGCGGTTTCACTTCCTTACGCTACCATATATACTAGGATTTGCTATTCCTCATATGGTGAGCTGTTTCGTTGGTCACTTTGTACGCAGGGTTCGCCGCACTGGATTGCTATAGCTGATCGGCCCAAAGCAGAGATAACCAGGCAAAGATGAACCACTAAAGGGCTGCTGTTTCTGCAGCCCTCTAAGGCACCACCTTTTTCCGTCATGTCGTCGACTATCCGACGTTTGGGCTAACGCGGGCCACGCAACGTTAAGACGCGATCGCGCAGGAGGCACAGAATACACACCGGATGACAAAGAATCTAAGAGAATGGCAGATGCTGAGGACGATTTCATATATACAGAGTGTGTTTCATGTCGTCAAGAATCCTGCCGCCTGTAAACTCTGAAAGTGTAGATGGCTCTTCTGTTGGCGGAACCGCGATTGGCAATCTTGCTACCTTGCACTAAAGTAGATAGAATTTGGTACCAACGCCAGTGCACTACGGCATCATGAAGCATCGATGCCATCATACTGTCATTAATATGCACTCAATTATTTTGTATTTAATCAGTCACTACTCTCTGTACACTTGCAAGCAAGCAACAATTCAATTCAATCCATTCAAGACAATATTTATGACTACTTTCAGCTGCCATACATAACTGCTGCCATACATAACTTCCGCCATCTTCCAACACCGTTGCGGCCAGAGGTCGAGCTCATATGGAAGGGACAGGATAAATAGTTGCCATGACAGTATAGAGGTGGCACAATGTTATGCTATCGGAGCGTAGAAGTTAAACCTTCCTTCTGGATCATATTTCTTCTTTAACTTCTTAAGGCGTTCAACTCTCCATGGCTCAAATCCATACAACTCTTGAAGTGTCTCATCTCCAAATGCGTAATTCACATACGCATGCAGTTTGTTTGAATTAGAGCCATCAAGGAGAACCTTTCTCATTTCCTTTGCTGCTGCCAAAGCGACTCCGGAGAGGGATTTGTTGGCATAGGTAAGGACCGGCGAGCTGGATCATATTCAAGTCAGACTCAAGACAGAATCCGCACGGTTGGGAGTTTGGACATACGCCAGTAAATTGTAATCTCTCCACGGAGCCGCCGTGCTTGCTTCAGGCACGGCTTTTACCGCCTGAGTTGAATATCCCTCCCAAAGGAATACAGTATACGTAAATCGGGGATCAGCTGTGACGTTATTGAAAATGTTATAAACTTTCCTGTTAGCCTTGGGATTGTACTTGTTTAAATAAATGGGGCATAAGTGTCTGTTAAGGTTGGTTGCACACACGGCCGGATCATCTTCCATCTGGCCATTGAGGTCGAAGATATCGGGATATTGTACAGATGTGGAGGTAGTTTCGTTTACTGGACCAATCCTTCGAAATGCTGCCGTGAGCTTTTCTAGTTCTACTTTTGGTCCTTCATACATGAAGGTAGACATAATGAGCGTCTAGAAGTTGCCAATGAGAATTTGATTCCGTGTGCGATGTGCGTAGGATGACTCCTGGGCGACATTTCAGGGAGGGCTTGACTCACATTTTCAGGATCAATGGCCGGAATACGTATGAATAGATTCATATTGATGAGTCCGGGTGGATGATTCGCTCCATTAGTCAGCCTGTTCGCTGCCACGAAGACTTCTTCCACTTTGTCACCCTTGAAGAGCATGCGGTTGAATGTCCAGGGATTTCCTCCGGGGTGTATTCTGAATTTCAATGACGAAAGGATTCCGAAGTTATGACCCGCGCCCCTGAGAGCCCAGTATAAATCAGTGTGGGATTCAGAGGACACTGTTATGGCTGAGCCATTAGCTAGGACGAGGCGTGCTTCCATAAGCTGGTCGGCAGCGAGCCCGAATTGGCCTTGAAGGAGTCCATGGCCGCCTCCAAGCGTCACGCCCATCATTCCGGTGCACATGCAATTTCCAGTCACTAACAGTACATTAACATCAAGGATTGCAGGGGTGATTGTGGATTCCACCTGTTCGTTTGTTCTTGGCCCAAAGAGCTCGAATCAGCTGGCCGTTGGTAAATCCTGGACCCAACTGCGCGAATTTCCCGTCATCGCTAATCTGGATTGATTTCATGTTGCTGGTGTCTATCTCAATCCCGTTTTGGAGTCGTCCAAGTGTAGGGACGAAGCCATGAGCGCCTCCCGTGGCCAGGAATGGAATTAAGTGCCGGTTCGCGAATCGGACCTGAACGCATCATTGAGATTTTAGTACAGAACACCACGGTTAAAGTGACAATCAATCTTACCGTTTCCTGGATGTCTTTTTCTGTAGCCACCTCAACAACAGCTCGGAATGACGGTGCAGAATAGGCCGACCATCTTAAAGTTGCATTCTCGAATCCACTATCATCCGGAAGAAAAATAGAAGCACTGGGAGAAAGTATGGCTCCAAGCTCCGCAAAGTCAATAGGCTGCCGTCCGCCACTGGAATCAAATCTTGCAGCGTAACAGTCCGCAAATAACATAAGCGTTCCTGAGATAAAAACAGTGAGAACAGCGGCGAGAGATGCCATTTTAACTTCGTTGGTTGTAGTCAGATTGGATGTTATTCGGGCTACTTATATAGTTTTGGAATAATATCTGATATCAAAGAAGATACCCGAGCCAGTATTCGGTAAAATCTGGTCTGTTGAACTTAGATATCTACGTGGAATCATTTCTGGACGTGCATTAGGGCTGCCTCCAAATGCCATAAATTGATGCAGAGCGGAATCGTTGTCCAATTATTGGGCGTGAACGCATAGCCCTCTCGTGACACAAGTTTCCTACCCCTCCAAGTACTCCAGAAAGTGGGCTGATATTAGTGGTACAATCCCAATGTTGGGAAAGCCACCGTAAAAGTGATAACCACGAGCTGAATATTTGTGCCCTCATATGGTGCTTCAATATGTGCTACGCTAAGAACTAGCCTAATTCGGGAAGTTTCCTATTCTAGTTGAGAGTGCATCAATTTTCTTGCATTAAGGGGGTGGCTGTTCTCTTTGATCTGGCATAGAGAGGATCGGAAAAGCATTCATGTGACAGAGCGCACTGGAATGAAAACCATGGCCAACATGCCGATCCATTGATGGACTATCTAGGACTAATATACATAGAGCATACGTAAGTGGGTACGCAATCTGCTGACGCAATGACGGTCACATGTGGGAGATGGCGAGAGCACTACTTGGTGGCGAGAGTGCCACTCGGTGACAATTCAGAGGAGTGTGACAAGCCATTTCCAAGTCGACCGTCAGAAATCCCCAACTAGAGTATGTTACCACATGGGACAAACGATCGATCTTCCATGTAGCCTCGTAGGTGGCAGAACAAGGACTCGCCAATATCACCTGATAGATGGTGGGATTGGGGGTCCTCGTTCGTCCGAGGCTAGTCAGTCCCTGCTGTCATAGGTAGCTGTTGCTCTTCTCGTGTTTCCAGAGACTCAATGTACAACGGCGGTGCCTCCGTGGGAGTGAGGTGTTGAGAATTTGTGGCCTCTGAAGGCGTTGGGCTTGTTGGAGTCGTCCGCGCAGAGGCTGCGAATGCCGCCAAGATCCCAAGAAATTCGGACAAGTTCAGATTGCAATTGGTGTCAACGCCAGTCTGTGTGACATAGTGGCACATTCACCGTCAGCGCGTTGACTATTGCCCCAAGAGGCCGCTCTACCCGTCATTCTACATGGCAACGGGGATTCGGCTGACAGCATGCCATGGCTGGCTGAGGAGCCGTTGGCTTGTTCTCCGTCGGGTGGGATCACAGCATCGGGCACAGCAGCCTTCTCGGGATTCTGTTTATCCACATATAGTTGATTGTCTCCTGACGCTTGTTAGCAATGACTCGCCAATTTGTTTGTCACAACAGACCTCTTGCTTTTGCAGTTGTTGGCAGACTTACGAAGATTTTTTCGACGCCGGAGGCCTGAGCTCCTGAGGTAACCCTCGATATAACTACCGGTAAATCGCCTGAGCAGGTGCAGTGGTCCGCGAGAACATTTCTACTCCGTCCATTCCTCTCCATCCACTCCGCCCGCCGCCATGGGCGACAAGCCGCCGTAGTGGCCCGCTTACGCGTTCGGCCTTGAACCGCAGCGACGTCAGCATCCTGCTCATGACCAGTTCCAAAGGTCCCGTCTGCCATCCAGGCGCCGACGGCCTTTGCCTTTGCCTTTGCACTCGACGTCACCACATCTCTCATTGCGCAAAGGACCGAGCAGAGGTCTTTGCCATGATCCCCGAGAGTAGCAAATTCTGCCCCAAAGAGCTCCGCAAGCTGTACGACAAAGTGGCCGTTACTGTCATAGGCAATCTCGACTTTCTCTTCAGCTGCCGGACACAAGACGTACGGCAATGCGCTCTAATTCTTTCGTAACGCAGTCCCTTGCTTACCCGCTACTTCGGATCAGAAATATTGCTGAATTCACATGCCCACCAGACCTCCCACCTGGCCGTGGAACAATCGTCGCTGTCCCCACCTTTTGCGCCTGCTCCACTCTCGTCTCCGTCTCAACCATCTCCGTTCAAACCAAGATCGCATCCACCCCCGCCTTCCTCTCTGGACCCCGCCTCCCTCTGAACCTGAATCGCATCCACGGGTGGATACTAGTCTACAATGCTAAGTAGGACTATACGTCGAGTAGTTGAGTACGGAACATTACACCTAATACGGGGGCAAGTCGGAATTCAGCTTGTTACACCGCGTTAAGCTTGCTCCGCTATTATCGATCGCGGCCTTTTTAGGTACATTGGTGCATTTTAATAGTCTGGATGCAGTCACATATATGATCGACACCCGAAAACCGTATTTCCCCACATCCAACCAGAAATTATCTACTGGCATATAAATATTCACGAAGACCTGGACAGAGCTTAGTAATTCAATCAGCTTCCAAATTTCGTCTTTTCCTGCAATGAGAACCTAGGAAAAAGCCTGCATTGACGGTAATGGCTCTAGCAAACATAACTAGGCTTCTTAGCACCCTCATCGCTGCAAATCACATCCTTCATTATCATGGAATCCTCGATGCATACGGTCATATCTCTGTTCGAAATCCAAACAACGCTTTCACCTTTTTCCTATCCAGAGTTATGCCACCAGCGTTAGTCTCCTCAGCAAGCGACATCGTCGAATATCGTATTGATGATGCTTCACCTGTTGACCGGAATGCTCCGACCGGCTTTGCCGAGCGCTTCATCCATAGTGAGGCGATGAAACGCTATCCAACAGTCAACAGCGTTATTCACAGCCATACTCCAGCCGTGATTCTTTACGGCATTACAAAAGTTCCCTTGCTGCCTGCGGGCCAATCGGGAACTGTGATAGGTTCGTGCCTCTTTAACGCTGCTGCTCCTTAGCTAACTCCCCTGCAGGCAAAAATGCTCCTGTGTTTGAAATTGCCGATTATCGCCTCCCGTCGGACCCCCACCTCGTAACCATTCGCAATGCTCGCTTGGGCGCAGCTCTCGCATCCCTCTTTGCCGGCGAAGATCTCGGCACCAATACTAGCACCAGTCCTGCGAATAACGTCGTTCTCATGCGTGGTCACGGCATGGCGGTTATTAGTGAGGATATTGAGACTGCTGTTTTCCGTGCCATCTATACTGCGAGTGTCGCGGATATTCAGAGAGACGCGATCATGTTAGCAGCGCTGGGAGGTGAAAATGGGCAACCCGGCAGGAGCGGGCGGATCTGGTACCTGAGCGAGCGGGAAAAGCGTGATATTATTTCGCAAGGAACGTCATTTTATCTTCGAGGTTGGGAGTTGTGGGTGAGGGAAGTGGAGGTGGCTGCGGCTGGGCCAATATACCAGAACAGTCTCAGCAGCCCGCTCTAATGTAATACCTTCAATATGTGTGGTAGTGCAAAGGCCGCCTAATTTTCAAGGCTTTTTCATCCATCATTATCGGATGGTCTCACTAAGGAGACGACATATTATATTGATATTAAATCAGAGCAGTTGAGAGATGTCTTGAGAGCCATATTGGAGGACATCGATGTGATTAGTCTGAAGGAAGACAAACCTTCTGTAAGTCATCCCCCTTCATTACCAAATCAATCACTAAACTGATGTTAGGTTGAACAAAATATGCTGTACAACTTTCTTCCTGAACTCGAATTGACCCAATACTAGAACAACGTCGACCCTGTTGACTCTACATGTAAGGAGCACCTAGAATTACTGGTCGATTACATCAAGACAACATATAAGGCCACGACCCGGAATCTGGAATCCCTCTTACGGAGCCGCCAGATCACGTATGACCTACTCTAGGCCCTTTTCAGACCAAATACTATAGTGTATACGACTTGCCCCGGCACACGCAGTCCACGGTATGTAAAGTATAACTTTAGCGAGGAAAAGAAAACAAAGTCTGGCTCAAAGTACTGAAAGATTGAGTGCCGATACCTGGATTTTAATGGTACGGATTTTGGCGAGGGGTCGACGGAGCTCAAGATCCCAAAGTTTCGTGGAGTAAGGCAGATTAATAACCTTCCAGCATTCCCCCTTTAGTACCATTCAAATGCCAGTAAAGTTAAAGCTGATCTAGTCGAATGTGGAAGGAAGTTTATTTGCTTAATAGAGGCCCACTATTGTTACTATAAGGGCCAGGCCTTCTTCATGTATAAAGAGAAGCTAGTAGGATTTTCTGTTGACAGCCGGATCATGATTGATGCCGCCTTCTTTCAGAATATAAATCCAAATTATTCCAAACTAAAGGCTAATGAGGAAGATATACTAAGTTTAATCTGTTTATTAGACCTCCTCTACCCCCCCCTAGCCGCCGCCTGAATGGGTTAGCAGCACGGGCTTAGAACCCACTAACGTAATAGAGGATGATTTGCTTATCTATTGTTTCACAGTACCTGGCTTTAGCCTTAGCAAAAAGTTGTGGGGTGAGACACGCTCTCATCACTAGTTGTCTTTAAACTAATCCGTATATACACAGCGGAATTTCCTGTTACTGGTATTAAGGAGATACAAGTAGTCCTTTACACCTACTAATTACCTAATAATTCCTAAAGAATAGAAAGATGCTATAATGGCTCTTGCAGAGGCCTATACAATTAAGTGGATAAGTTTAAATTTAATGATTTTGTTACTGGGAAAGGTCGCGGTCTTATTGTGCTCTTATAGTATAATTTCTAGAATTGTCACGGCCAGCATGAACCTATAGGCAATCGCAAGTGGTTGCGAGCAATAAGGCGCTGTATTGGAGCTACTCTAGTATGAAGAAGAGAAAAGAGTGTAGAAAGAGAGCGGAGGAGGATTATATAGGCGCTCTCAGCGTGCATGTGAAAGCGTAGCACGTGACTCACGAGCGTAACGGGTGACTCACATGTGAAACACTTCACGTGACCGTAGCATGTGACGGGCCGTCACAAGAATAGTCTTATCTGCCCTTACTCACATATCCTAGTGGTCTTCTAGGATTAGAAAAGACGCTAACAGCTGAAGCTGTTACTAAATATCTTAAAAAACCTCTCTATTCGGTGTGTAATCTCTTCTTGTTTTATTAAAAGCTTTCTAACTCTTAAGATCTCCGCTAGTGAATTAAGCACTAAAGTAATGGTGCTAGAAGGGCAGCTCTTAGACATCTTTCAGATTACCAGCCATTAGAACGCAGTTCTTCTTCTAGATGAAATAGATATTTATCTAGAGCAATATTTATCCCATGATCTATATTATAACAGTCTTATTACTGTATTTCTCTGCAAACTGGAATATCTGGACAGAATCATGTTCTTGACAATAAATTGAGTATCTGAATTTAACGAAGTAATTCTTAGCTGAATTCATTTTATGCTGAGATATGATGAGTTAAGCAGTAATATAAGAAAGTAAATTTAGGACTATTTTCTTTCTAGGTTACGCACCTCTTATAGAGCCCTAGATATTCATAATTAGGAATTAGAATAGTTAGTTAGTAGTAAGCTCAACAGACGGCAGGTAGAGTATCTTTAGTTATATATATAAAGTATTAATTTACTAACTAAGAATCTTTAGATTAAGAACATCGTTTCTACAGCCCACGTACTAGCTATAAAGGGAGAAATATAGGATAAGATTCGTGCACCTTTCTAAAGCTGTAATAGTAAACAAAAGGTTTATATATAAGTTTAATAAAATAAAGCATGTTAATAGCGTTTTTTTCTAGAGGCTTTAGTAAAATAATTTGTGGGAACTAACTTCACTTATTTAGAGAATAATAAAGGCGTAAACTAAGCTAGTATAAATTGAAAGCTATAGAGTTAGTTTTTTTATTAATAAATTAAGCTAAATTCTTTATCTCCTTAAATATAATAATTGCTCTGAAGATACTTTTTAAATTGCTTACTTTTACTTACTTATAGTGTATTTTTATAATAGTTCTATACCTCCGTCTATTAAGGCTTTATGCTATTACTAGGCTTAATATGGATTCTGAAAAATATACTACCTTTATATATTTCTTTTCTTATTTTAAAACTTACGTGAACTTTTTATATTAATTTTATATAACTTACTTAACTAAATATTACTTTTCTACTATATGAAATAGATAATTTAATAAAAATAACTAATTTCTTTTCTTATATAACAGAATGCTTTATGTTCTAAAATAAGTAAAAAGTATTTTAATTTCTAAATAGCTTAGCATCTACACACACACTTTTATCTCTAATATAAAATAAAAAATAAATTTTAAAGTAAATTAATAAAGCCTAAAATACTTTTTACTTGAAAATTATATAATGTTAATTACTTAATTACTTAATTCATACTTAATGTTTTATAATGCCTAAACTAAACTTCTTTAACTAAACAACATTAATTAATTTTTTTAATAATTTATAGTAAAAATTAGGTTTTTTTAAAGCATATAATATATTTATAATACCTATAAGTAAATAATTAAAAGTTTTAATAATATAAAAGGTAAATTTATTATAAAAATTAATATATTTAGCTAGCTAAAGTAGTGTTAATAAAAGCTATTATATAATTAAATAATACTTAAAAGTTATTACGTTTCTTATAAATAGCTGATTGTTAGTAGTTAAGCTTTTTTTAAAATAATATAAATACTTTATATAAAGAAAAAAAGCTTTAACTAATTAGTAGCTTTACTTTAGGCTTTATAGTAAAGTATTATACTAATTAAGGTAATAAACTTAGTAGCTAATATACTAATAGGCGCTTTTAGAACTAATTTATATTATAATTTTTATAGCTAAAAAAAGGCTTATAGAGTATAATATAAATAGAATTACTAGTTAAATCTTTTAGTATTAAATATAAATATATCTACTCTCTTTAATTAAAGCTTTTTAAAAAATAGTTTCTAGAAGTTAAATAGTTATAAAAGTTAATATAATTAATATTTTAACCACGCTTTTTTATATTACAGTCCTGAAACTTAACAATAACTTAGTAATAATAATAAAATAAAAGATAGAAGTTTAAGTTTTTACTATATTATAAAAAAACTAATTAATAAGATAGCTATAATAAGTGTAATTTTCTAATTACAAGTACTAATAGTATAGAAAATATACTAAAAAACATAAAAAATAATAGTAATATAGTTATATAAGAATAAGTTCTTACTTTATATATTAATTAGTTAAAGTATTTCTAGTATATAAGTTTTTTACTATACTAAAAAAAAGGTTAGTAAATATAGTAAATAAAAGAATTAATATTTCTAATTCTTTTAAGTTATTTTATACTAGCTGTAATATTAGTATTTTCTTTATATTAATTAATTTCAAATTTTAAACAAAAGTAGTAAAGTAAGAATATATATTTAGTTTTTAGATTTTAATTTTTAGAACTTAGATTACAGTTCCTAAAACTAGTTATATATTTTTAAGTTTTTAACCTAACTATACTATTTTAGCTTTTTTAGGTAATAAGTAATAAAAAATATAATCTATTACTATATAGTAGCTTTTAAGCTAATTCTAAATTTAAGCTTTATTTTTAGTTTAGTAAATTACGTCCTCTAAATAGTTATATATATTCTAAAGTTAGTTAATAAATTTAGTATTAGGCCTAATATAAAATCTATTATAAAATTTTAGTAAAAAAAAAAGTTAATTTACTAGCATTAATAGTATTAATAAATATTTTACTAATTATTTTTATAATTTAGACTAAGGCATATTTTATAACTTTTTTATACTAAAGTTTTAAGCTTTAATACTAGTATTATTCTTAATAATTATAAATGTACTAGTTATACACTTAAGTAAACTATAAAAAACTATTTAAAATAATATTTCTATATTACCTAATATAGTAATTTATTAAAGTCCTGTTAATAATAATAACGTTAGAAGATATATACTATATTTATAGTAAAAACTAGTATTATAAAAATAAAATAGTTTAGCTAAAGTATTAGTGTTTATACTAGCTTTATAAAGCATGCCTAGTAAAAACTATATTTAAAGTAAGTAATTATTTTAGCTATAAAATATTTATAAATTAACTAAATAAGATTTTACTTCTAAAAAATACAACTAATAGTAGAAATATATTAAAAATAATATAACTATTATAGAAAGAAATTTTACTTTTATTATAATTCTTAATAACTTTATACTGTTAATAAGAGCTAGAAAGTATAGTTAAAAAAAAGTTCTTTACATTTTACTTAATTACAGTATTTTAATATTTAAGAAAAATAACTAGAAGTATTCAATATTATATTAGACAACTCTAAACAAATATAAAGATATAGTAAAAAAACTAGTTTAAAAAAAACATATAGAATATAAATAAAAAGAGGAATATACTATTATACTTAGTAGTATATAGTTAATTTCTTATAATAGTAGCACTTTTTTTAAATAAAAAAACTTTAAATTTACTTAAAATTATTAAGAACAGACAGTACTACACTTTATAGCTAAAAAAAAAGAGTATAAAATAATTAAACTCTTAGTTATAAAAAAATATTCTAGTAAATGTTCTAAATAAATTTAAATAAATACTCTTATATTATATAGCTTAGAATAGAATGTTAACTATAGTAAAAAAGTTACTTAATATAAGTATAGTAAATTCTATAATAAATAATATAAAGTACATATTATAGAACTTAGTAAATAATTAATATTATATAGGTATTAGATGTGTACTTAAAAGTAATAAAATACTATTTAATACTTATTATATTTAGTATATAATTAAAGAATAAAACTTATTATTTTTAAATTTTACACATTTCTACTTTAAAGCTATATAAATAAGGTTATTACTAATAGAAAGCTTTTAGAATTTTTATAATAACTAAGTATATAAATATATACTACCTAGATTATTAGTAAATTTGGCCTAATATTCTACTAAACTTATTTAGATATTTATAGAAAAGATACCTTTATTTTTAATATATTCTATTATTTATTATTACCTATAATATAGCTCAGTCGCCTAATTATAAAAAGCTATATTTTAAGAAATAATATAGTAATAAAGTTAAGATAAAGAAAATATTTTAGTTATTACTATTTAATTCTTAACTATACTATAATAGAAGATTTGATTTTAAAAACTAAAAATTAACTACCCTAAATACTTAACTCTTTTCTTACTTTTATAAGTATTGATTTTATTTAGAAGTATAATTTAATTTTTTTTTGTTTTCAGCTTTTACTATTTGGGAATATAACTTTATGTAGTTGCTGTATATAAAATACTAATAATTTATAATAAAAAGTAAAATTCTTATTTATTTTTAAATTAAATTTTTTTAAGTACTTTACTTATTTTAATTTCTATAAGTTTTTTTATATTCTTGTAATTCTAAGACTTATAATCTATTTTGCTTTTTTTAACTAAGCTTATTTTAATATATATACAGCTAAAAGAGTATTTAAAAAAAAGACTTTAAATTATATATAAAACTATACTCTTTACTATAAATTGTACTAATTACTATAAATATTTTAGTACTAATTTTACTTAATACTCTAAACGCGTTTTTATAGTTAATTTTAATAGTAAAATTAAAATTAATTAAGAAACTATTATCCTCTATATTATTTAGTATAATATTTCTAATAAATATATTATAGTAAAGAATTTTAGCGTTTAATAATAATTCATGTCCTAAAATAAATAAGCTAAAGTCTTAGAAAGCTTTTATATATTACTTACTTTTAATATCTCTAAGTAATTCTGTTAGTACGACTTATAAAGAACTTACTTTATAAATACTCTTTCTAAAGTCTTATATAATTAGCTAGTGATGGATATAGTTGCGTTGCTATTAAGCATTTTATTTAACTAGCGAGTTTAAACATAATTGTTTGGGAGGCGGTATTGATGTCTGTATGCAGCTTAATGATCTCTTTCACGTGATGGTTCTGCTTGTGCTTATACTCCTACCTCTGTCTAGGCGTGAACTACTAGATGTAGCTGGGCTAGTAACGGCCTCGGTAAGCACAGGCCGTTATTATTGAAACGGATTCCTTCCACTAGCGTCGCTTAGTTCCTTCTGTATATTGTGGTGAACATCATCCACCTCACCCTGAGCGTGTACGGTCTCATGATGGTAGTATTACGCCACGTTCTTAACGTAGGCTTCTGTTGCTTCCTTGAGCGGAAGACCTTCTCCAGGCCGTTCTTTATATTCCCATGAATCCTTGATTACAAGTCCGCCCCCTGATTCATCTCCTAGGAATCTCTCCAGCAAGTGGTTGCCCGACCAGCAACGGAATGCTGTCGCTTTATAAGCTTTTCTAAGCCAAGACGCTCTGTCTGGCCACCTTGCTGAATCTGTGTATATCTTCCGCCGTCGTCTAGTATAGTCGAGTTGAAACCTAGTTCTTCCTCGGACATCTATAAGTATCCTAAAATCGCCGAAATGAACATCTCACTGTTCTTATTAATGTTGAATGGCGTAGACTCTACTACTCTTAGTCAGTTAAATTCCCATAACCGCATGATGGAACTATAGAGGGTAAAGCCCAGAACAAACCGGCAAGTATCTTACGCACTGAATATCTCCTGAATATATCTTAAGAGATTGAGCTAAGTACTGCTGTAGTTATCCTCTCACGGATTACTCTTCAGTTCGCCCGGGATAAGGATATAGGACCAGTCATAGCTTTACCAGTCGCTATACTCCGGCTCATTAGTAGGATTATAGGCTAAGTCTACGTCCAACTTTCGCTTACTAACCGATCCAGGAATAGGCTTATTTAAAATAGTAATGTAGTGACGACGCTTTGAAGGACGGAAGCCGCGTTCATCCGTAAACAGCAGAAACTGGTTAATGTAGCAGCGAAGGAATTTTAATACGTCTTCCTCTTTATAAGCCTCTTTATAAACTTCTAACCATTCTAGCCAACTAATATCTTCTTTATACAGCGGTGGTTTTATATTTTTATAACTCTGGAACACAGCTGTCGCTATGTCATGGAGCTGTGGACTTTGCCCGAAGAATATGGTAAAAAAGTTAGGGTAGTTAATTCTGAGATTGTCCTCCACTTCCCTTTTGAGTATAGAGTTAACATCTTTCCTTAGGTCGAATGTATCTGCGAAGCTGCCCGTATTAAATATCCAGGGTGTCTGCTAGAAGGAGGAGGTATAGAACGGGCCGGACTGGAAAGAGGTTGTGAGTTTAATAACGACTGTAAAAGCTATAGACGCGGTGACGGTATCATAGACTTTATTCTAGATGAGCTTGTTAGTTCCATTATTAAGGACTGCCTCTAGAAGAGGTACGATACGCTTGATGTCGAGATTGCCGGAGTTGATCACCGAATTTAATGTCGACAAATCGCCAAAGAGGTTTCTATCACCACTTTTTGAGGGTAGTGATTGAGATGCCGGAAGGCTTTATAAAGCTAATATCAAATCAAGGACAAGATTTTGAAGACTTATTGGAGTTAGAGAATTTTCGCGAGTCGCTAGAGAATAGTACCTTTACTACTAATATGATGTAACACGTCGGAGCGAGAGATGCCTAGACTATTATAGGCTAATCTAAAAGACTTGCGAAAGGCATTCAGTCCTTTGCTGATGGGTTTTGTTTTGATTATCTCTGATCTTGATCTATCTGCCATAGAGAGGAACGCGACGAATGATATGCTGAGGTAGTTAATAGAAATGGCGATGTAAAAGGCGGCTAAATGAGGAGCGGCGCGGACCTATAGAGATAATGTGTCAGAGAGAGGCTAAAAGAGTATTCAAATGCAGGTCCAGGAGTGTTGAGACTAAAGATGGGGAGGAAGCTGTGAAGGATGGAGTTTGAAAGCAACCGCGTGGTATACAGTCTGTGCACACCTGACGCACGGGGCCACCTGACGCACGCCAACCGAGGGGTCACCCACACAACACCAAATTTTTTCACATAATCGTAAAATCGTCAAAATGCAACCAATTGAGGCCGCGCTGGAGTCGTTGAAATTGTTGAAACCTGGAGAATCTCCTAATTATACTGCGACAGCGAAAAAGTTTGGGTGCAGTCGGTCAACGCTCTCAAGACGCCACCGAAGTGTGCAGGGTACCAAGGCCGATCAATATAAAAATCAGCGAAATTTGACTGAAGAACAATCGAGAGTTGTTATTGACTATATAAATAAGCTTACCGCCCGAGGATTGCCGCCTTCAAATAAGATGTTATGTAACTTTGTAAAGGAGATTCGCCGTAGTGAAGATAAGCTAGAAAGGAAGTAGGCTCAGCGCTGGAGAGAGCGCTATTCTAAAGAGATTATATACGTCTATAGTACTGGAATTAACAAGAGACGTAAATCCGCCGACTCAGTATTCAAATACACTCTATATTTTAAGCTTATGCAGAGAAAAATTCAAGAATATGAGGTAGAAGCTAAGAATATATATAATATAAATGAAAAAGATTTTCTGCTTAGCGTACTACAGAAAGGCAAGAGATATTTCTCCCAACATAAATATAAGAAAACTAGCCTTAAACAACGGCTTTAAGATGGAAATTGAGAGTAGATTATCTTAATTAGTGCTATTTACGCTAACGGAACTTCCCTTTTATTAAGTCTTATCTATTAAGCTGTCAGTAGGAAGGTACAGGATATCTGGCTATAGAATTATAATTTAAAGAAGTAGAAGTGCTACTTTACCTTATCTCTAAGCGGATAGACTAACAACAAAATCGGCTACATATAGCTTATTAATATATTTAATAAAAAGACTAAAGTAAAAGCTTAATAGAAGTATAGGCTTCTTATCCTCAATAGCTATAGCTCCCATATGACTATAAAGTTCATTAAGTACTGCGATAAAAATAAAATCCTTCTAGCTATTTTTCCACCTTATTTAATCTATACCCTATAACCTCTAGATGTCTTACTGTTCAGACCTTTAGCTAGGTTCTACAGTAACGAAGTTAAGAAGTTTCTACACAATTATTAAGGATTTTGTAAACTCTTAAAAAGAGACTTCTTCCGTATGTTTTGGGCTGCATGGGGTAAGGCTATTACGTAAAAAAACATACTCTCTAGGTAGAAGAAGGTTGGCCTTATCCCATGGGACCCTAAGAATGTTTTGAAGCGTTTTGCTACTCCTCAGGATGATAGGCCTTCATTAAGTGAGTCTTTAACTTCTATTCTAAGTGCTGGAGACTAGCAACGTATTGAGAAGCTTCTAAAGAAGACTGTTCGTAATATGCATGATGAGAACTCTCAGAAGCTCCACCGGATGATTAACCACCTAACAACAGAGAACGTACTTCTTAAATTGAAAACTAAGGGCCTTGAAAACGCTCTATTTATTAAGCAGAAGCGTCGTTAGCGTTCTAAGCCACTAGACCTCAAACTTCGCGTGCCTGAGGATGGTATGGCCATATTTTATAGCCCGAACAAGGTCCAACAAGCATGTGATCGTGCACGTGAGAAAGAAGAAGCTGCACGCATTATAAGGGAGGAGAAGGAGCAGGAAAAGCTGCGTAAGAAAGAGGAGAAGGCTGAAAAGAAACGGCTTCTTAAAGAGTGTAAGACTGCGTGAGCTATTGAGCGTAAGGAGTGAGCTACTGAGAAGGCCTTAAAGCAAATTGAGAAAGAAGAAGCGAAATTCGCACGTGAGGCAAGTAGACAGCTCAAGAACGACTCAAAACAGATGAAGGACAAGAGGAAGAAGGCTATTAAAACTATTGTAATTGAATCGGATGAAGAAATCGAGAGTGCATCTCCTGATGAAGTGGTGGAGGCGACTTCTGTACAGACTTATTACGGACGGAAAATAGTTCTTCCACAGCGATTTTGTAATTAATTTGAATAGCGTATGATCTTCTCTGTAGTCGATTGTCTATTACTCTAAAAAATCTCGCATTTTCATCAATTGTATGTGGTTCAGAAGCTTCAAAAATTTGGCCTTGAGATTCGCCAAAATCGTGCGTCAGGTGGCCCCGTGCGTCAGGTGTGCACAGACTGTAGATGATGCCAAGCCGGAATTTCTCCGGAATCTCGTAAAAGCCTATCGGCCAAAATAATTCACCGATACCCGATGAACAATTGAATGGGCTGCTTTTAGTCCTTGGCGGCTATTTCTCATCTCCTTGTGATTAATACCATTACTGAACATAGTAACTAAGCGTCTGAAAACACAACCGTCCCATCATTATTATAGTGGGAAAATTGCCTGCGACACCACAATGCCTAAAACGAGAAAGCAAGTCTCCTTTAAAGTGACCTCTAACTGTTTCCATTCCTATCGCTCTTGTGCTCCTCACCTGTATTGTCCTGCTAGTTATCCCCTACCACCACCGCCGCTTATACCATCTCCTAGTCTGCAGGCTTCGCCTGAACTCTCAAACTCTTCAGTCATAGCATATTAGGTATCTTGTTGCTTCAAAGTTCCGGACTATCGCGGCTAATGTTCCGACCTTTGACCATCCCAGCTTCATATATCTGGAATCTCATTAATACTGATGGAGTGATTAGAAGGTGGTATTTAAAGGTGGACGCCCTGCGCTTAGGTTCAATAAACTAAAAGTGTGTTTCTAAGAATGTGCTACTATCACTAAGTCCACAACCCCTCCCCGTTCTGTATCATCTACCTAACAACATGATCAGCTTCGCGAGCTCATCGAACACTACAAATACGTGGATGATGTGCTGAAGAAAGGGCTGGTGCCTATGTACGTCGGGGTTACTATTTTCCTTGAAGCCTTCAAAGAAGTCGCAAGTCTTGAGCTGGCTATGAAGGCCGTGGCTAAACAAGTGCAAGGATGGGGATAATCCGCTCTACTGAGAAGAGAGTGGCTAGCAGCCGGCTGGAAGGCGTGAGGGAAGGACATATCTTGAGCTGGTTCGCACAGCTAACGGCCAGCTCTTGGACTTCGCGGAGGAGCATCAACCCGCCCCAAGAGCTCGACGGAAGCTGTTAGCACAGCCGTCGTCCTCTAGGTCACGGTTCTCAGACAGTCAGCTTTGCGATTAGTACCACGGATGCTGTGCATCAATAGCGAATAAGAGAGGGCACATTAATTAGAGGACGTTTAAAGGCATCTTTGCCGAGCTCCCGCAAGGGTTTAAGGTATCAAGCGGCTTGCCGAAGAGCTCCAGGATATAGTCTTTGCTTACCAAGAAGCTCTCTGCACAGGAACCTCTCGTGACGCGAACAAGCTGTACCAGCCGATGATTGAGACCTTCAAGCGAGCAATTGCTCAACATGGAAGGATGAATTGTCGCCGATTTGAGACGGAGGTTGGCGGGCAGCAATGGGATTACCCACAGAAGCGGTTTGTGGTTGAGAAATTGAGGATCAATCAGCACTGATTGGTCAGACTCAGCAACCGAGCTTGGTGCTGCGCACGTGTTGGCTAATTTTTGCACTATAATTTTAGCGCGGATGAAGAAAACTGCATTGTGTCCTCCGGTCCCGGAGATCCAATTAAATGAGAGTGGAGTAAGAACCGCTGTGATGCCCAACCAATCCCAAATCAACGTCCTCTCAATTGCTACTGACGGTTGCCAAGCAACCCGACCACAGCACGAATCAAAGACCGGTTACCTTCGCGGCGGGTCAGAGATGGCTTGGGTCATGATAAGAATAGGTTATGGTTGATCGGCTCTTCCTGTGCGCGACCAGGTGTCGTTTCATTAGTCATTTACCTAGAACAGACGAGCTTGTTTGGCTTGCCAGGACATGTGACGTTCCAAACGCGAAGTGAAGCTACTACTAAAGGGACGGCGCAGCCCGCTCGCTCCAGGACATTTTCCTTCTGTATATTTTTAGCTTTGTTTGCACGGGAAGCATAGCTTTTAAACACTCCACGTTTTCGCGGAGCACCTTGCTCTCTTTCTACTTGTATTTGGCCGTGTCGGTACTTCAGGGTCGTTGCTAGCAAAGATGCTCGGTGAACTCCCTGCTGAGTTGCTTGTAGAAATGGTTAGAAAGGTGTGATATCTATTTGAACTAGGACTTCTGGAGCTAATTCAGTATAGGTTATAAAGAAGGCTGATATAAGCAGGCTCTGCTGGGTGTCTAAGCGCTTGTACCAAATTTCTCTACCGCTCCTATATGAGTCCATCACGTTTTCTGCGATAGAGTTGTTATTGATAGGCTTGATATTGACAGCAGAGAAGCTTCCGCTCAAACATCTGGAGTATACTAGAGATATATGCATCACGGCTCCCTTCTAGAAGAAGCTGTAGAATTGCTGTCTTCACTATGATGATATACGCCTCAGCGATAGAGCAGTGCTTCACAGAGTTGATAATTATATTAAGGATGATGAGGATGATGAGATACGCTATGGAAACTGTCACAAGTAGTTAACAGTACCAGAAAGAGCGATAAATAACCTATACATGGCCAGTTTATAGACAGAGATCGCTTTTATCATGCTGTAGTATTTCTAGACCTGTTATTCTTTAGCCTAGTCCAGAACAAATTGCGGAGCTTTAGGTAGGATCAACATTAGTAACTTAAGGTCACTCATGCTTATGAGATACTAGCTAGGATTTGGGAATGTGCATCTTAGGAGACTTACTCTTTAGTATTAGTTTATTACTAAAGCAATAAACGCATATTAAAACCATATCTATCATCACTAATAGCGCTTACGGCACGAATTTTGAAACTTAGTACTTTATTAATCTTACTCTACTGATAAATCTTCAGTCGCTAAGCTAGAAAGCACTTTAGAGATTTAATGATTTTAGTTCTATTAGCAAATTCCTTTTGTTGAATGGTAATGACATTAAAGCTCTTACTCTAGACTTACTTAACTAGAGAAGGGCAGGGTCTATATAGTTTAATAATTACAAAAGAAAAGTTAGAGCCCTTATACTAGATAACTTCTTTACTAAAAAGGTCTTAAGAGTTATATTAGATGAGAAGAAGGCGCTACTTTAATTTCTTAAAAACTTATTCTTATTAGTACTATCTTTTAAAAGTGTAATTCTAGAAATAATATATAGTTTTAATATACGTAATTTATACACCTTAAAGCTATAAAATTACTCTAGCTTTTTTAACTTATTACTAGTACTTATTATAAACAGAACTAATACTATATAATATAAATTATTTAAGTTAGTACTAGATTTGTGTACTTTCTAGAGTTAAGATAACTATATTAATACTACTATACTAGAAGCTATCTTTTTAAGTAAATTTTATAGCTTAAAAAACTTTTATCTCATACTTTTACTATTATTAGACTAGAGTATTATTATATAGAGTATTTTACGATATAAGTTAATATTATAGTAGTTTATAATTAATAACTAAAATATAGATAAAAGTATATTAACAGGCTAAATTGAATTTAGTTAACTTTTTAAAAATTTAAATTTAAAGCATATTAAAATAAGTATTCTAGCACATATACTAGTAGGTATTTACTATTTTAAACTTTATAATATTAGAGAGCTAATTTTTTCTATAGTAACAGAAATAGAAAATACTTTATATATAACTAATTTATTAAATTCTGCACATTAGAACAATAAGCTTAGAATATAATCCTTTTAATTATAATAAAAGTTTATTTAATAGTAGTCTATTATTAACTACTTTAACATTACCTAATAGTACTAAGTTAATATTTAATAATAGCTTTTTATATATCTTTTAAGTAATAAATTAAAATACCTTTATATTTAACGCTATATTAAATAGTAAGGCCCTAAAAAGAAATTCTAAAGTTATTACTAAAAACTTACTAAGTTCTATAGCTGTAATAAAAATGGCGTTTATTATAGTTAATAAAATAAGAAAGTTTATAACTAGGTCTATAAAAAATAACACAGGCTAGAATATTCTTAAATTTATATAATAAATATCTAGCTTAAACAGCCTTTAAAATCTTTAAATTATTACCTAAGGTAACTTTTTTTATAAAGAACAGTATATACAGAATAATATTGTGGTGGAGTAAGGTGTCCGATAGATGTTCGGTCACGTGTCAGTAGTTTTGTCTGCCTTCATAGGGATTCCGACAAGAGATCGACTAATCAATCAACAACCCAATCAACCATCAACGAATTTAATAAATCATTCTTCTATTCCATCTGCATCGAGCAAAACTATCGGAGTAATGTGATTCCCACACTACTCCACCACATATGGCGACCGATTACCGACCCAAACCTTACAACAGCCTTAGGCATTAGGATTTTCTATTGAGTAAGCGTACAAGAGGCTATCGTGCAGAACCATAGGAATTACCGTGTGAACCTGAAAGAGCTTCGCGGAAGCAGTTACGACTGAAACAACAGAACAGACAGCAGCAACAAGACAGACATCAGCGACAGGACAGACATCAGCAACAGGACAGACATCAGCGACAGGACAGACATCAGCGACAGGACAGACATCAGCGACAGGACAGACATCAGCAACAGGACAGACATCAGCAACAGGACAGACATCAGAAACAACAGAGCAGACAGTAGTAGTTACGACGGAACGACAGAACATTAGCAAGCGTTTACAGTACAAAAGCACATTAACATACAGCAAGGCTGCAACCAGACAGAACTTTAATTCACGATCAAACATGAGAGGCGTCGAGACCCTGAGAGGGTTTACCAAAGACAGTTTGAAATCAGGAGAAAAAGAGGCGTTCAGTTATCAGCAATCGGCGACTTTCAAGATAGCTCTACAGGATCAGTTATGCAGTTACTGGGAAGCTCCAGTATATCTCCAATCTGTGCGCGGGAGCAGGGACCGCCTAAAGGTCATTAGAGAACGAAAATCTTTCAGGGACACTGCACGGATTATCAGAATCAGGAATTATCAGACGACAGCAGTTCGAGAAAAGGAAAGAACTTTGGCTAGACTTAATCAAAGATCAAAAGAGGGTTAGAGTGTAGAAGAGCGGTAAGAATACAAGCATTAGTAGAATCAAAACCTGAAGGAGGATCAGCAGAATCAAAACTAGAACCAGCAGAATCAAAAACGACAGCGAAAAATCATCAGGAGAGCAGAAAGAAACCAGGCAGAATTTTCTGCAGCAATACAAGCCGAAGTTAGATCGGCATCAGTTTATCAGGATTCACAGTCAAGCAGCTTTGTACCATTCTTATCTCTTTTCCAAACGTTTATCGAGTCCTTTGAGAGCTATAAGAGCTCGAAGTCAGCATTTTATTTTATAGCAAACCTGCTTATTACATTAATTATTACACTTAGCCTTTTATTATTACTTTTCACCTCTGCAACCCTTTTGGCTATCTTCAGAGTTTCTTTCTTTTCGACGCGTATTCGATTAATAAGCTTGGGCCCAGAAAGCCCTTAGAAAAGACTTCAGTTCAAGGTACCAAACCGTACACCAGAATTAGAAACTGAAACAGACCCTTTTATTACATTTCCACCACTAATTAACAAACCTGAACTAACAATATAGAATCCCTAACTAGCAGCGTAAGGCCTTTACTAGAGTGCTATAGTAGAAGCTTTCTAGAGCTTAAGTAATATCCTTAAGGATTTTAATAAAAGTTCTATTTACTTAGCGCCATTTCTGTAGGATAAGCTTCCTTACTTTAACAGAGAGAACGTAAGCGACTTTTTAAACAATTTTAAAGACTTTTTATAGTATTATAAATGGAAGGACTAAGAGTAAATTAAGAAAGTGTTATTTTTTATAAGCCTTACTAAAAAGAGATTATATAATACTTAGATAAGTATAAAAAGGTAGTAAAGAAAGAAGAATAAACTACGCTCTAAACAGATCTTAAAAGGATGTTTTATTAGAATAATAGTATTTAGTATAAAGAGTGAGCAGAGTTCTTTAAAATATAGCTTTATAAATACTAGAGTATAACTCAACTCAATATTTAGCACTACTTTAAAGAGTTTTTAATTAAATCTAAAAGATATATTCAGGTTAGAGTAATTAAGAAAGGAAGAAAGAAATATTACCTTATAAAAGAACTACTAATATATTATGTTTAAAAGATTTTAGAGTATTTTAATTTAGAATCAAATGAGCCTTTATAATTTAGGTATTAGAATATTATAAAGTATCTTTAAAAGCGAGTTTAAGTTAAAAGCAAAGCTAGAATACTAAACCTAGATATCTTTAATAATATTTAGTTAATACATTCACCAACATTTAAGCCTCCCTAAATAATTATTAAAAATAGGTAGTTTGTTTATCTATTTTAATCCCTAAAGTTATATATTTCTTTTTTAAGCTTTAAGAAGCTATTATAGTTTCTAAATAAAATATAACTACTACTAAAAACTCTGCCTATAAATAGTGAGATTAAAAAATTAATAAAAAGGCTTACTTATCTTCAAATTAATAATATAATAATTTAGTAATAGAATTTAAAGAAAATCAAGCTTTTAGCTAACTTTAAAGTCTAATTATATATTATTTAAAAAGTAGATAAGTAGTACTAAGCTTTTTAGAATTAATAATTAAAACCTTAAAACCAATTTTATTAGTTATATAAGAATTAGTTATTTATATTAAATTAGAATAAATATTAAGGTAACTAATTAATAGCACGAGCATTATTTAAATACTAGATATATAAAAAGTATATATATAGCTACTAAAACTACCTTTTAATTAATAAGCTAGTTTAAATAAAATAGGTATATTAAAATAAAATCTAATTTACATTTAGTACTAAAATAAATTTATAAGACTAAATATTTAACTTATTTCTATACGATAAAGTTACATAATTACTTACAGAAATTAAGTAAAAATAGTTTAAAGAATATAACTCTTTTAAAATATCTACACTATAAAAGAAAAATAGCTAGCTAGTACTTAAAAGTAATATAATTATAATTTAAATTAACTTATTAGAGTGTACTAAAATTATGTTAAATAAAAAGTATTTAAAGTTTTAAAACTATACATTTTAGTTTCTTAGTACTAAAAAGAAATTAAATAAGCTTTTAATTAAATATAATTTATAAAATATTATAAAAGTAGAAGTAACTATAACTACTATTTAATATAAAGAAAATATACTAATTAAAAAAACTATTAATTAGTAAGTATAAAGTAAAGTATTATTTATAAAGCTAGTAGTAAAAACTACTTAACTAAATACAATTTTTTAAGTACGTAATAGCTATAAGTAAAATATAGAATACTTTACTAAAAAAATAATAAACTTTTAAAAATAAAGGTGTATAAAAGGTATAGAGACGACTCCTTTTATAATAAAAATAAAAGTAGTAAAATAATTAGAAAATAGCTAATTTAAATAATACTTAAAAAAATATTAGTTTATAGAAAAGCTATAACCTACACCTTAAGTAGTTATTTAATAGATTCTTAATACAAGAATTAAGCTGCTAGTAAAAATAGTAATTAAAAATATACTAAAAGTTAAGAAGTAGCTTTTTATAGTAAAGTATATAAAATAGAAGTTTAATAATTTTTAAGTAAATTCTAGTAATATCATGAAGCTTATTAAATATAAGAAAGAATTAGAAGTAGAAAAAAAATATAAACATTTAAGAATTTATGCTATAAACTTTATAGCTATAGTTTTTAGCTCTAAAATTCTAAAATACGTTTAAATAAAATCTTAAAATAAGTAGATTATTTATTATAGTAGTATTAAATACTTAGTAACTTTTTTAGTTTAAAAGGTCTCTACTAAAGAGTTAATATATAGAAATAATATAAATAGAAAAGAACTACTAATATTTGTTTAAAGAAAATATAATTAAGAAGCTAGAGTTAAACATGTTTAAAAAAAGTATTCTTAAGTTTTTATTATAATTTAAGGTAATAATTTTCTTATACTTCTTAATTCAAGAGCGGAACTAAATACTATTTAGATAAAAATAACTAAAGTAGCTATATTACTAATAAAGTTTATACCTTTAGAAATAAGTAGAGCTAAATTATAAATAGTAAATAGTAAAGTAAAAGTATTTTAAGGTATTATTTAAAGTACATAAATTTAAATTAAACAAGTTATTATAAGAACTAATTTCTTTATTATCTAGTTATTATTAAATCTAATTATTCTTAGAAATTCTTTTTTTATTAATATTTAAGTATGTTTCAAGTACTATTTTATTAGCTTTATACTTTATATAATTTTTAATAAAAATAACTAATATAGTATAAAGTTTATAGCTATAAAAAAGGATTTAATTAACACTTATAAAGTGTACTATAAAGTTATACTAAAAAATAGTCTAAAAATATAAGATCTAGTATTATATTTCTAAAAAATAAAAAAAGAAGCCTAGAAAAAGTTAGAGACACAGCTTTTAAAAAAAAATATAAAAAGATAAAAGTAATAAGAGATTAGATTATAAATTAAAAGAAGCAAAAAAGTCTAGCATGTCTATAATATAATTTAATAAGAATATAGAAGAAACTAAAGTAAATATAATTAATAAATAAGCTAGCTCTTTTAAGTAGTATATATAGTTATATACTTAAAATAATTTTAATTACTAACTAAAAATTAGTATATTTATTAAAGTAGGCAAGACAGCATCAAAAAAGTATTTAAAAAAAATAGTTATTAGAAATAGTAATAAAGTTATAGTTATAAATAAACAGAATGTTAATAAAGAAATTAATAAGTTATTTTAAACTCTAGTAGTAAGGTTTAAGCTTAAAGAAGCTACTAAATAGAAAGTAAAAAAGTTTTAAAGAAAGTAGTTTTAAAAAACATATAGACAAGAAGCAGTATTTAAGGTTAATACTATATATAAAAAAAAATTAAAAAGTATAGTTTATTAATAACTTAGGCTATGTTCTACAGTAGCTTAAAAAATTAAAAAACTAGAAAATTAAAATAAAGCTTTACTAGCGTTCAAATTCTAATAATAAGTTAAAACTATTCTTAAAGTATTTTAAGGATTAATATATAAACTTCCTAAGAAATATTTAGCTAACACTAGAATACTTAAAAGAGTTAAAAGTAAGGAAAAAACTTTTACTAAAAGAATAAGAAATACTTAAAGAAATGCTGTATTAAAAAAAAAACTATACTAACTTAAAACTTTAGTAAATTAAAGTAAGTTAACTATAATATATTATTTTTAGTATAAATTAATACTATTTCTTATAAAGCTTAGTAGGAAAGTTACTTTCTAATTTTAAGAAAACTTTAAGAAACTATTATTAAAATAATTTAATAGTATATTAACTAAAGGGTTTTTAAATTCTACTAAAGCTAGTATCAAAATCTATAGTTCTTAATATAAAAGAAGAATAGTAATTTTTAATTAATAAATAATACCTAGTAAATTAATAAAGTTATGATATAAAATGTAAACTTACTACTAAATTTTAATAAGTTTTTAGAGAACTTTACCAGCTATCTTATTTTATTACTAATTAATTTCTTTTTAGAGTATAATTAGATTAAACTTGACTTTTAGTTAAGAAATATTATAGTATTTATAATATCTTTAAAACTTATTTATTAGTGTACTTATTATAAGTTGCTAACTTACTAATATAAATTATACTAGTAATAAGCCGTTTAACTGCTTATATAACACTTAGTAGTTCCCTTACTTCTAGATTAGATAGCTTATTAGACTTAGTAGAAGTTAGTTAACTTAGTAAAAAGTAAGAAGAAAGTAATATAGTAAGTTAAGATTTAACAGAATAGTATTAAACTATGTCACTTAAGGTATGAATCTTAATTTTAGAGTAACTATAAAGAATTAAAAGTAATTATAAGCTGTCTAATGTCCTATACTTATAGTAGATCCTCTATACGTATATTATATATCTATTAGTAGTATATTAAATACTACTAGAGACTACTAGAGCTACTAGAGATTTTATTATCTTATTCTACCTTTATCTACTAAGTTTTACCTTAGTTACGTAAGTTACTACTTCTAATCTATTAGTATAGTTTTATATCTCTATTCTTACTTCTTAGCCTGCGCTTTAGCCTATACTAATGTATTCTATATCTATTTATAATTCTTCCTTTTAAGCTTAAACATACGTTTTTATTTTAGAGCTTTATTAGCTATTATTACTAGTTCCTTTAGCTTCTTAAGTATAGTTATTTTATTATTATCGTTTATAATATTATCCCCTTCTTTTAAGTCTTCGTCCTAGAAGATAGTTTCTTCCTTTTATAAGTAGTATAAAGGTAGTAGGTCTTTTGCTTTATGTTTTAAATTATAAAATCCTTAACTTTCTTTTCTTCCTGCCTAGTCTTTTTATAATAATATGTCTTAAGTTATCTCTAATATATGCTTACTATTTAGCTTTATAGATTTATAATAAATTCTATTATATGCTAACGCCCTACTTAAACTGTTTCTATTAAAATAATAATTATTTAATAAATCTAAGTTCTAGTTATTATTTAGCTTATACTAATTATAATATAAAGTATAATTTAATTATCTTATAGCCAGAATAGAATCGTCTTAATCGCGATAAAGAAAAACTCTATTATTAATTTAATTCTTTTAAGGATTAATATTCTGAGCTCTGTGCTTAAAAACTGCGGCTTTATCATAAACTTATAAAAGTAAATTCTAAAGAGAAAGAGATATTTAATTAAGAGATAACCTTAATTCATAAAGTCTAAGCTCTTAAAGAAGCTAAAGTTTGTTTTTAGGATTAAAAATCTTATATACTATAACCTACAGTGCTGGCTTCTTTCTAACTTACTTTATTTTTTTTTTCTCTTTAATTTAGATTAGAACACGCTGTAGTCGTTTTTTCTGTAGGATATAGCTTTTATTAGTTTATTTAATAGTACTAGTTAATTAGCTTTAAATTATTCCTTAGGTTCCTAATTAGCTCTTATGTATTATCTTTAGGTCTATAATCTTTCTATTTAACTAGATACTTCTACTAATACCTAAACTACTAATAGTCCAAAATTTATTAGACTTTATACTTAGTAGTATCTTTTTTAAGTTTAAGTCTTATCTGTAGTTTGGCATTCGGTAGTGCTAGTTCTAATTTTAAAATATAAAAAACTAGGTAAATTCTTATGTCCTTAGGTAGTTATAGTTTGTAATTTATAGATCCTATTTATCTTTTAACCTTAAATAGTTCTAACTTAACGTGATCCAGTTTCCTTGATGGTTGTTTTATTTTAAAATTTTTTTATAGTAGGAAAACTCTATTTCTCTTCTTAAAAATTAGTTTTTTAACTCTAGATTTATCTTTTTGCTGTTTGCTGAGAATATCTTTTTAAGTAATTTTTCCTACTATTTCCTAGTAAAGTTATTATAACTTCTTAATCTTTATTCTTATTAATTCTAATATCTTATTTAGAATCCGTAGTTCTTGATAAGCCGTAGGCTTATAACTATAATTCGTAAAGAATAGTAATTTTCTTATTATTAATGATTTTACAGAGTTATATGTAAACTTAGCTATCAGTAATAAGTTAATCTAATTATCTTATTACTTATTAACGTATATTTATAGGTATTATTCTAGTGTCTGATTTGTCCATTCTGTTTATCTATCTATTTATAGATAAAATGCTGTTAAGAGGCGATATTTAGCCTCTAGTTTCTCTATAAACGTCTTCTAAAATGTTGATGTGAACAGTTTGTCTTTATCTATAATAAATTCTTATAATAATCCATGTTATGTAATTAATAGCTTGATGAGTATAGTTACTAATTTATTTACTTTAATCTCTATATATATTAGCTTAAAGTATATATACTTTATAAGTTAGTTTATTATAACTAATATCATATCATACTATTAGCCTTAAAAGGTGGTTGTTATTAGTATTCTAGTAATAAAGTCTATTATAACTAATTCCTATAGTAGTTCTGGTAAAGGAATTAGTTATATAAGTCTATATTTCTTATATCTTAATGCTTTATTCTTTCTGTACTTAATGCATTCTGAAAGAATATTTCTAACCTTTTTCTATATTCCTAGGATCTAAAAATATTTGTTGATTTGTTCTACAGTTTTTTTAATTCCCTAATGCCCGTGTATTTTAGCTGAATACTAGTCCTTAATAAGCTTAGTCTATAATATATCTAGTACATAGATTATTTTTTAGTTTAGATTCTAATATAGTTATTTATTATTAAACTTTCTTATTCGTTTTTCCTAGGTGTTTTTGATAATGACTATTGTCTTAACATCTATTTATAAGCTTTCTAGAGATCTATCTAGTTTTTATTTAAGTATTATATTATAGATCTCTAGTATATTCTTTATATAGTTTGCTTATTAACTAAGTGTGTTAGCCGCTATATTTTCTTTTTCTAACTTATAAAGTATTTAAAAGTTAAATATAGAAACTAGTTTCTATTATTAGACTTATTATTAATTTAACTTCTTAAATATTATGAATACTGTTAGATTTTTATAATCTGAATATATAACAATTTAATGTTTAGTTCCTTCCAAGTAATGTCTTTATTTCTTAAATGCTTAAACTATTACTAATAGTTTCTTATTATAAATATTATAATTTAACTTAGTAGTTGTAAGTTTATAAGATAAAAAATCTACTAGATATTTACGCCTATTATTTTATACTTGTAGTAGAATAGTTTTTATAGCTCTATCTAATACATCTGCATGTATTTCTATTTAAAGTTATAAATTAAATATCTTTAATATTAGTAGTTATTAGAACATTTCTTTTGGCATTATAAAGGCATTTTCTTCTTATTATTCCTACTTAAATTATTAATCTTTTTTAAGTAATTCCGTTAAGGGTAATGTTATTTTAGAGTAGTCCTTAATAAATTATCTATAGAAATCTATAAATCTAAGAAAAGAATAAACTTCTTTAGTATTTATTAGTATTAGCTAAGATAGAATATCTTTAGCTTTATCTAGGTTAACTACTATTCTATTTTAGGATACTAAGTATTCTAAGAATTTAACTTTAGTCCTATAGAATACATATTTCTTTATCTAAATATATAACTTATATTCCTTAAGCTTTTGTAATATCTTTTTAGTATACTTAATATATTCTTCTAGCATTCTATTTATGTATATAAGTATGTTATTAAGATATGTTATTATAAATACGTCTAGATATTTTCTCAGCATATAATTAATAATTGTCTAGAATATTACTAGTGCGTTCGTGAGTCCTATTGGTATAACTAAGTATTTAAATAGTTTATATCTTATTTTAAATATTATTATCCATTCGTGTTCTTTAGCTATTTATATCTAATAGTATTTATTTTTAATATTAAAAAGGCTGAACTATTTAGCTCCTCTAAGTTTATTTATAAGTTTTAATATTAGTAGTATTAGATAATGATTTTTTACTATAGCTTTGTTTAAGTATTTGTAGTTAATACATAACCGTAATTTACTATTCTTTTTTAGTATAAAGAGTATTAGTAATGCCATCCTGCTTTAACTGGTTTATATATATCCTTTTTATTAATTTTTTTACAAGAATTTCCGTAATTCTTCCTGTTGGTGTATGGGTACTTGATATAATAGTCTAGATTTCAAATCTATCCCTTCTTTAAGCGTAATTTTATAGTCCTAGTCCTAGTATTCTAGTAACTAGTCTTTAACTTTCTTAAAGAACTATTCTCTGAATTCTTCTTGATATTTATTTAGTATAATAAATGTGGTATTATGAAGTATTACTTTCTTTATCTATATTATAGCTCTTATTTATCACTATCTATAGTAGTTATTTCTGATTCCTACGGTTTTTCTTCTCTAATTAATAGATAGATTCTATTATACTAGCTAGTCCTATCCTAAGATAAAATCCTTATTACCTAAATTCATGATTTTAATGCGGCAGTTATCCGTGTAATTTGCTGCCTTAATAGTTATATTCCGTGTTTTAAGATTAATTAGATCTTTTCTAAATACTACTGAACTATTATCTACGCGTTTTACTTATATAGATTTGTCTAAAACTCTAGTTAGTGTCTAGTATCTTTATACTTACTTATTTAATATAAGTATTTTACTAGTCTTACTGTTTATAAGTGCTAGTGTCTAATTACTATTAATACATATATTTATATATAACTTATTTTCATATTTCCTTTAGTTTAGTTATATGTATATAATTAATATGTTATTTCTAATTTCTAGTTCTTAACTCTCTAGTAGCTTAGTTATAGTTTACTGGTTTTCTAGTTTTTTATCTATAGCTAACTCCTAAGTAGTAGTTATTTCTTTAGTATTTTCTTTTTAGGTTTATAGATTAGACATCTCTAGAGTTAGCATACTTCTTTATTAAGTATTTTATATATATTTTTAGCTTATTCTCTATAATCCTGGCATTTCCATCCTAAGAAACATTCTTGATATGTGAGTTTTTTGTGTGAATCTATAGCTAACTATTTCTTTTAGTAGTGTTTAGTTTAGTATTATTAATATCCTTTCTAGTATTTATCCCACAATAGTTATTTATGTTTATCTGAGTTTGGGTTCTGTAATTTATTTTCTGAATTCATATAAACCAGTTCTTATTACAGGTTAAGTTCTTTTTTATTTACTAGTTATTATAATACTTTTCTTATCTTTAGTCCTTTAATATGTATAGCGTGTTTATTCTATTTATAGTTCTTTTCTATATAATTAAAAGCTATATATATCTAGTATTTCTTTTTTATTATTCTATTTATGGCGTTATCATTCTGTATCTATATTATTAGTAAAGGGCTTTTTTTTTCTTTTTATTTTAATCCTATCCTACTTCCAGGTGTCTAACGGGGTAATAGTACGTTATATTAGTTATAACTAGTATAGATATTTATTAGTATACCTTATTTATTTATATAGCTAATTCTTATTTACTTAGCCCTTTATGCTATCTATTTCCTGCTAACTATAGTACTTATTAGTATTTATATATTCTATCTCTTAAGGTAATTTTCTAGTGTTTGGTAATATAGTATTCTTTTTAGTAGTATTCTAATTTATATATCCAACAGTGTCCCTAGTGTACGCGCTGTATAATTATTATAGATATAAGTTTCTTACTCTCTATAATCTCTTAATCCTTTTTTTTATCTGAATTTCTAATCTTCTTTGTGGAATAATCCACCTTCTTATTCTATAATCTCATAAAACCTTTATATTTCTTTCTTAGTTCTTGTATTATGTTATTAAACTGTTGCGTCTCATATTATAATAATTATATTACTAAGTTATTTTATCAGGTAATCTTTAACTTACTAATATAAAATCTTATATTCTTATCTAAGATATATATAGCTTTTATAGATTTAGTATTATTCTTTTTTAATTCTTCTTATAATTATTTCTTTTATTATGGTATCTCTTACTTATTTTATTTAGATTATAGTAATCTTAATTTCTTTAGGCGCTTTAGTCTAAACGTAAGCTTTCTTAACATTTAATTATTATTATTTATAATTTTTAATAAAGTGTCTCTGTTTTCTGTATCTTAAGTAGGCTTTATGTATATAGCGTTTTATTTATTCCCTAGCTCACTTTCCTTACCTATTTCTAATAGATATTTTCTTAATATTAATATCTATTAGGTTATAGGTTTAGTTGTCTTTTCTATTTCTTTTTAGTATATAAATTACTATTCTCTCTTATGCCCTTTTTTCCTGCTCTTGTTAGTACTAATAATTATTAATAGTTACTACTTATTTAATAATTTCTAATAAGATACTTAGCCGTTTTCCTTTGGAGATTTCGTCCTTAATTCTGTCTTTTAGTTCTTTATAGTATATTATAACTAGTGGCTAGTCTACTTAGTTAAGTTATAATTAAATTTGTTTAAACTCTGCTATGTAATTAGCTATTAATATATATTACTTAAGTTATTAAAGCTTCTAGATTACCTCTATTTCTTCGTTAATTTCTCTAAAAACAATAATTATTTCTTGTTTAAAGTATTTATAGTTCTTAAAAGCTTATTATATATTATTATTATAGTTAGTTAACTCTGCTGCTCCTAGATTGAAATCTCCATTAGCTAGGTAATTTCTTATTAGTAGTTTAAACTATTATATTATTCTACCTATTATATTCATACCAGCTGCTAGAATCTAATCTTAGTTAGTTAAAAATAACTTCTAATTAAATTAATAGTAGAGGTTTATTATTGTTATGAAAGTCTTAAGTTTATCTTAATTACTATTAAACTTCTTAAAAGGTTATATTTTTACTATTTCTTTTTTCTGGACTGCTATAGCTTGTTGTTTAGCTTTAACCTACTATTATAAGTTTATTATAATGTCATGTAATTCCATAATAGCTGCTTTCTATTCTTAAATAACTTATTATATACTCTTTATTCCTCCGGATGTACTTCTAGTTGTGGATAAAGATTCTATTATAACTTCTTCTTTACTACTACTTTTCTCTAACGAGTAAAGTTCTTGTTTGTTCTTGTAGTAAGTTATTATAAACTTTTAATAATTAGTTATTAGAATTCTATCCAACGGTCCTTTTTACTTTCTTGAGGTAGTAGTTATAATATTATAAGTTACTAACTTATTAATATAAATTATACTAGTAATAAGCTGTCTAATTGCTTATATAATATTTAGTAGTTTCCTTACTTCCGGATCAGATAACTCGTTAGACTTAATAGAAGTTAGTTAACTTAATAGAGAATAAGAAGGAAGTAATATAGTAAGTTAAGATTTAACAAGATAGTATTAAACTATGTTACTTAAGATATAAATCTTAATTTTAGAGTAACTATAAAGAATTAAAAGTAACTATAAGCTGTTTAATGTTCCATACTTATAGTAAATCCCCCGTGCGTATATTATATACCTATTAGTAGTATATTAAATACTACTAGAGATTACTAGAGTTACTAGAAATTCTATTATCTTATTTTACTTTTATTTACTAAGCTTTACCTTAGTCACGTGAGTTACTACTTCTAATCTATTAATATAGTTTTATATTTCTATTCTTACTTCTTAGTCTGTGTATTAGTTTGTACTAATATATCCTATACCTACTTATAGTTCTTTCTTTTAAGCTTAAACATATGTTTCTATTTTAGAGCTTTATTAGCTATTATTACTAGTTCCTTTAGCTTTTTAAATATAGTTATTTTACTATTACCGTTTATAACAGTACTCTTTTATAAGAAGTTACAAATTTAGTAGCTAAATTTATCTAGATTATTATAAATATTTATTAGGAATATATTTACTATTAATGTATACTATATTTTAATAATATTAGAATTAAAGGCCTAAAAACAAATTATAATAGTAAGAAGCTAAAGTTAGAACTTTAAAAATATATTACTAAGTATATTATAAACCTTAATAAAGTTTTTATAAATGTTGAGTAAATAAAATGTATAATTTCTAGAGCTAAATTATACTTCTATTTTTTATTAATAATTATAGTTAGGTATTAAGTAAACGTAAGAAGTTACTATTTAAAAAATAATAAGATTAAAAATATTCTCTTATTACCTATTTATAAAAATTAAAAAAAAGTTTAAATATTTATTAAAGTTTATGTATATTACTAAATTTAAATTAAAAAATTTACTCCTATTATTAAACTGTTTTTTAAACTTTTTTCTAAAAACATTAAGTTTAAATAAAGAAGGTTTTAAGATATAATTATAGTATGTTTTAAAAAGAATTTTATCTTCTCTTTTATATTAATTTTAATTAACTATTCTAAGCCTTTTTAACTAATTATTATTGCTATTAATAGTAGTAAAAAGAAATAAAGTATAGTTATTTAATAAGAAAACATAAAAAGAAAAAAGCACTTTATTTAATTTAAAAGCAAGATATAGATAAAGTCTAAATATAATTAGAATTCTAGAAAGTATAAATATAAAGTACTACTACTTACTTTAAAAAAGTTTTAACTATATATTTATAACATCTAATTTATAGTTAAAACTAATACATAAATACTTATTACTTAACTAAATTAAAGTATTATTAATTTACCTAGTGTGCTTATTACTTAGTAGCTAGTAGTCTTAAATATATAGAATTTTAATATTAAATATATGTTTAGTAAAAAAACGTGGTTACTAACGTACTTTTAAGAAAGTTAGAGCTAGAAAACTAAAAGCTACTTAGCAAGTTTAAAAATAACATAAAATAATTTATTAATACGTATTTAGACTATATTTAATTAATAGTTAAAGATAGTAAAAATTACGTTTAGAATTTAGTATATACTACGTTTGTAATAAAAGTCGTATTTAAAAAAAAAATACTACATAATTTATATTTAGAGAAGTTATAGAAAATAGTATAGTAGTTTACTTAATTTTATAAACTTATTAGCCTTATAGAAAAGGTATTTACTACGTTTAAAAAAAGCCTAAAAATTTATTATTTATAAACATGTTCTATTCTAATATGCTTTTAGTAAATAATTTTTTTAACAGGTTATTAATAACTTAATATAAAAGTAATAAATTATTAAGACTATACATAATAAGTTAGGACACTAATGAAAGAAAGAAATATAAAAATATATATAAAGTTAATACTACTAGCCTTATATGTATAAAGAAATTTAGAAATATATTAAGACTTATACAGTCTATTAACTACACTCTAATCTTTAAATAAAAGAAGAATTAAATTCAACTTAAGGTACGAATATTATTTGGGAATAAATAACTATTAATATAATATATATACCAAAAGAAAAGAGTAAAAAGTAGTATCTTATAATTATTTAATATTATACTAGTTAGTAGGTAGAAGTAAGAGCTTTTATAAAGAATAATTTAAAATTAATAGCTAAGTTTTTAAAGAAATGTGTTTTCTATTAATAGAGACTTCTATTATAAATAAGTATTAATAGAAGTTTAAAGAATAAAAAATTAATAGAAGATTTTATTTATTAGTTTAGTATTAATAAAGTTATAACAAGCTCTTATTACCTATAAAGCTAAAAAGTTAGTAAATAAAAACATAAGCTAATTATAGTAGAGCTAAAGAAAATAAATAGTAACTAAATTAATAACCTTTTATAAATTCTATAAGCAAACTAAATAACTATTAAATATACAATAAATAAGATACTAATATTCTTTATTTATAAGTAAAAGTATATTCTTTAATTAAATTTTATATTTTGACTTAGTAGGTACTCCTGTAAAATAAAGTTACTAATACTTTTTTACTATTTACTATACAAGTAAGATAATTTAAAAAGCGTAAATACTAATTAAAAAAAGCTATTAATTATACTGTTTAGTTTATTTTTTAAAATAAAGAGTATTTTAATAACTTAAAGAATGTTTAAATAAAGCATTTAAAAGAAAGTAATTTTATATTAATATAAGACTCTTTTAATAACCTAAATATATTACGCTTTATAAAACTAGCTTTTAAGAAGCAAAGTTTATTTCATATCTTTAAAATTAGTAAAAAAGATTAGTATTAACTTACTAAGCTTAATAAAACTATTTTTTAGAGTTAAATATTAGAAAACTATTTATAACCTTTTTATTAGTAATAGGTAGCCAATTTTGATACTATAACAAAATATAAAAAAAAAAGAAAGTTAATAAATAAATGCTATAAATAATATACTACAGAATACTTTTTCTAATATATAGTTAAAAATAAAACTAGATATAATTTTAAATTAAATTAATGTTAATAGTAATATGTTTTTTAATAACAACAATAATAAAACTAATATAGTAAAAAATAGCTATTTAAATAAAATAAGAAATATACATTTTTATTACTAGTATAACTTTATTAATAAACGTTTATATTAACTAGTCTTGCTAGTTTAACAGTGTTTATAAAAACTTATTAAAAAAAATAATAAAAAACTTTATATTATATAATAATAATAGTAATACTCTTAAAGTACTCTTAGTTTAATTTAACCAAGTAAAAAGAAGTTTAGAAGTAGAATAAAAATAAAGAGTTTAATCTTTATTTATAAAATATACTTAACTAAAAGATAGTTAAGTTTTTAAATAAAAGAGAAAAAAAAAATATAGTTAAAACTCTTTTATTTTTATTTTTTTAGTTTAATTTCGTTTTATTAAGAAAGAGTAATATTTAGTAATTATATAAAAAAAAGTATAAAAGTTTTGCCTAAAAAGCTTTTAGTAAAAAAGATAGTTAATAATAAAAACAAAATTTTTTTAAATTTATATTATAAGAGTTCAGCAGCTAAGGAAATACGTGTATAAAAATAAGAAAGTAAATTCCAAATATTTAAAAGCTTATAAAAAAGTAAAAACTAAAGCTAAATACTTATTAAAAGTACTAAAAAAGTAAAATAGAAAGAATTAAACTAAGTTAAAACCTTATTATAACTACTAACTAAAACTTTTAAAAAAAATATTAATCTATATATAAAAAAGGTTAGTATCTAGAAACCTATTTATTAAATAGTAGTATTAATAGTATTAATAGCACTATTATTATCCTTTCTGTTATAATATAAATGCTTATAATAATAGTAGTAAGACTTACTTAGTATATTATTTTTATTCTTTTTAAGTAATTTTAACTTATATTTGTTACTATATCTCTTTAAAAAAGTTATAAGAACTTAGTTTATTTATAAAAATAAGAAGGTATTAAAGGTAGCTATTAAAATAGTAATAAAACTAAATAAAATATATAGATAATAATAAAGTATAAAAGAAAGCTAAATAAAGTTAGAACTCTATTAGCTAAAAAAAGAAAAGCTAGTTTTCTTAAATAATAATAGAATATAGTTAGAGTTTAACTATATATTATAAATTTACTTACTCTATATAAATATATTTTAAGAGTCTTAATAAAGTATAGTCTTTAGAAAGTTATTAAAAACAAAATAAGTAAGCTTTAAAAAAGTTAGTATAAAACTTAAAAAAACTTAAAAATATTATTAAGAAAAATAGAATTATTATTAGTAGTATTATATTTATAGATCTTATAACATATAAAAGATAGTTAGTAAAAATAAAAATAAGAATATTAAAAGCAAATTAAATACATACAGTTTATAAAGTAAAATAGTAAATTATTATTATATTAATAGTTTATATAAGCACTACTACTTCTTAGAGTTCTATTTTAATAAAATTAATAATAATTTATAAAAATTTTATTAGAGTTTTTATTTGTACAGCACTTATACATAATATCTAATAGCTTATTAGCCATTTTTATAAGAATCTAGGCCAATAATAGTAATTAGGTAAAAACAGAATAAATTTAATAAAAAGTTAATTATATATATTATAGAGATTTAATAGTTAACCTTTACTAAGTTACTAAGGTTACGTGGTTACGTATAGAGTTAAAGCTAAAATAACTATTTTAGTTAACTATTTTAGGCTTTAGCCTATTATATTACCTTTTTTTTTATAAATTAAGTAGGGGATTTTTAGTAAGCTGTTTACTAAAAAAAGCTCTATAAATCTATTTTAAGTTCTATTTACTATATCTTCTTTTAAAGCTTTTATTAGTAATTTTTTAGTAAGAGTTTATGTTTATCTCTATTACGTTATGTGATTTCGTTACGTAATTTAAGGACATTAGATATAAGAAACCCTAAGATGTTAAGGCTACTGTGTATTCTTAATATAAGGTCTTAGCATAGGGGTTAGCTTCTATACAAGTAGAGAGATAAGGCAATAAGTAGATAGAATAGCAAACGTGATTTTATTTAATTCAAGACTTTAAAACGTTGGTAACTATAAAGAGCTAAAGCAAATATAACGAGAGGAAACGCCTTCTTATATAGTTAACCCTTTGTCATAACTAACTAATCAGCCCTCGCCTAGACTTGTTGGGTGATTGGTCATGATCATGAGTGATGAAGCCCGCTAAGGCTTCCTTGTATGAAGATCCGTCCTGATCTTCCTTCATCACATCACGTGCCTCGCCTGGCCTTCCTCCTAGCGAGTTCCTTACTAATCTGGTCTTCAACACTTGTTTCTAACTATCTCTGATTAGTATTCCGGACTCTGGTCAGATCGCACTCTCGCCCATGCTCAGCGATCGTCTCATACTGTCGGCTTAAGTATCCTATGTGATCCCGCTGTTGAGCGTTCACCGCGCATAGTGCTTGATACTTCTTATTCAACTCATCAGCTCACTGCTGGAGTTCTTCTTTCCCCGTGACTGTCTGTGCGTCGTCACGCAGCCACGTTTCCGTTTTAGTCCCATTATTACGTTCCGTAATATACGCCCCTCCTTTCAAGCTTTCGACCTGAAAGTCCGTGCATACGTCTCCGTGGACCTCTTCATAAGAGTAGCCTGTGCCCTCCGTCACATCATAAGCTCCTCTTCCTCTTTGGTTTTTTCGCCTTAACGATAACAAAGGCTGAGTCCTTGACTTCCCGTGCCCGTCATCTTGCGAAATCGATTCGTGCCCGGAATCATTTCATGCCAACGCCGTGTGGAAACTGTCTTCGCCGTAAGCAGACGTGCTTGGTTGATATCCTGTCAGGCTGTTATTCTGAATGTGTTAATCACCGTCTAAAATGTGACCTAGTAGTAACTAAGCCGGAACTAAACTGAGCTGATTAGCTAGAAGCTGATCTGTGCACTCATCTCTGCACTGCTTAAGCCTTCTCTAATAAGCTTCTCCTTTAATATTACACAGCTTAGGCTTGTGAAGAGCGTCTTACTAAACAACTCCGCCTATTAAAGCGCCGTTATACTGAGATAGTTATTCATAAGCTAACCTCTATTAAAGAACTTAAAAAATTAGAAAAAGAAAAAAAGGAGAAGGTAAAGTCCGTACAATAGCAGCCTTCCGCCTCTAGATACTCTATTTAAGCGGGTTTCTCTCTTGACATTTCTTTCTTACTACTTAATTAGGAAAGTGCCTAATTACCTTCCTTCTAGGATCTAGCGCTTACAGATTCTTAGAATAAAAATAGTTAATTAGCTAAGTATAGTGCTTCACGTGCTTAACTAGTTCCTATATATCTTCTTCTAGTTTATAGTCTTTCTATTAGACTAGATATTTCCACTAACGTCTAAACTTATATAGCCTAAGGATTTTACTTACTTTCTATTTAGAATTACTATCTGGTTCTAGCTGAACCTCTTTGGCTAATAGTACATCCAGTAATACTAGTTCTAAGTACGAAATATAAAATATAGAATAAATTCTTTTTATTAATCTTAGTAGTTATAGTTTATAGTTTACTAGTTCTATTTATTTCCTAATCTTGAATAGTCTAATCTGAATATAGTCTAGTTTTCTTAATAGTCTTTTTATCTTAAAATTTTTTCGTAGCAGGAAAACTTTATGCCCTCTTTTTAGAATTAGTCTTTTAATTCTAGATTTATTAGCATACCCCTTGGTTTGCTGGTTTCGTGAGGTAATGTTTTTATAAATTTTTTTATATAATACTTAAAGCTTCTTAACTCTCTTACTAGTATTTACTAATTTATTTTATAACTATCGTGGTTCTTAATAAGCTATTAGCTTATAACTGTAGTTTATAAAGAATAGTAACATTCCTATAGTTAATGACTTTATAGAGTTATATATAAACTTAGCTATTAGTAGTAACGTAACTTAGTTATCCTGTAGCTAGTTAATATATATTCTTAGATACTACTCTAGTATCTAATTCATTATTCTATTTATCTATCTGTTTAGAGATAATAAGCTGTTAATAGCTTATTATCTGATCCTATTCTGTAAATAAATATATTCTAAAAAGATAAAATAAATAGCTTATCTCTATTAATAATGAATTCTCTAGGCATTCTATATTTTATAATTAGCATTTATAAGACCACATGAGCTAATTCATCCACTAAAAGTTTCTTATATATAGGTTTAAAGTATGCGTACTTTATGTGTCTATTAATAATTACTAATATTATATTATATATTCGCCCTTAATCTTATGCTTAGGATTCTAGTAAATCCGTAATAAAGTTTATTAATACTAATTCCTATAGTTTGTCAGCTGCAGCTAGCGGCTATAATAAACTATATAGTTTATATTATTTTAGCTTATTCTTACTATATTCTATGTAGTCAGTAAGAACTATTTTAACTTCTTAGTATATTTATAGAATATAGAAGTTTCTGGAAAGACGTTCTATTATTTTCTTTATCCTTTAGTATCTATATATAATAGCACTATGATTCTTTTAAATTAATTCTTTTCTTAAAAATACTAGTATATATACTAGCCCGTTTTATTATATAAGCCTATTGCTTTTAATATCTTATATAAGATTTACTAGTAAACAGTTAGTTTCTAGTTTATTCTTAATTTATTATTTCTAGTTACTTTTAACTTAAGTAACGGTTGTAATTTTTACGTAGACATATTCTAAAGACCTGTCTATATTCTATTATAGAATCGAATCTTAGACTAATTCTGTACTGTGTATGTGATTATATTATTAGCTAAAAGTATTAGCCATACTATTATCTTAACCTTTCTTATAAAGTATTTTAAAATTAAAGATTGCGAGAGTCTCTGTTTATTGTATCTATTATTAATTTAATTTCTTTATTATTATAAAATCTATAAGATTCTTATAGTTTAAGTAGACTATTACCTAGTATCATGCTCTTTTAAGATACGTTTTTTATTTCTTAAATGCTAGGACTACTATAAATAGTTTCTTATTATAAACATCATAATTTAATTTAGCTCTACTAAATTTCTTTAATATATAGTTAATTAGATACTAGCAGCTGTTATTATGTATTTAACTATAAATTATTCTATATACATAATCTAACGTATTAGTTTCTAAGACAATAGATAATTTAGAATTAAACATTCTAAATATTAGTGCTTCTATAAATTTTCTTTTAAGCTTAATAAATACTTATTCTTAAGATTCTTTCTATTAGAATTCTATTTCTTTACGTGTTATCTCCGTTAAGGGTGCCGTAATTTTTAAATAACCTTTTATAAACTTCCTATAGAAATTCGTAAACCCTAAAAAGGATTAAACTTTTTTTATTATTATTAAATAAGGCTAGTTAATAATATTCTAAGCCTTACTAAGTTTTATAGTAATTTCTTTTCTGGAAATAATAAATTTAAGAAAGTTTATTTCTATCACGTGAAAATGGCATTTCTCTAGCTAAATAAGTAGATTATATTCCTTTAGCTTCTATAAGACTTTCTTAATGTGTTCTTTATATTCCTTAAGTAATTCTTTTAGGTAAATAAGAATATTATCTAGATAAGCTAATATAAATACATCTAAGTTTTCATATAGCGCTTAGTTTATTATTATTTAGAATATTACTAGTACATTAATTAACTTAAATAGTATAATAAGGTATTTAAATAAGCTAAATCTTGTTTTAAATACTATTAACTACTTATACTTTTCTTTAATACGTACTTTGTAGTATCTTTTGTGGATATTAAATAGTATAAACTATTCCACTCCCTAGAGTCTATCCATAAGTTCTTAAATTAACAGTAATAGGTATTAGTTTTTAATTATTATATTATTAAGTTATCTAAAATTCATACATAACCTTAGTTTTCTATTTTTTTTAGGTATAAATAGTACTAATAAAGCTATTAGGCTTTTACTTAGCTGTATATATCCTTTCTTAAAATTAGTCTCTAGATATTTCGTAAGTTCTTATTACTGTTATATATTAAGTCTATATATTTTTTCTGGTTTTAGTGTTGCTTCCTCCTAGAGTGGAATCTAATAATTCTATAGTTTATATTCTAATAAATTTCCTTCTAGTTTTTCTTTAAATAATTTTCTGAATTTTTGGTATTCCTTTAGAATAGTAAAACTTGCCGTTTTCTGTGTCATTTATAATATTTTAATTTATAAAACTCTAATATTTTCTATATACCTCTTATATTATTATTTTATTATTTATAATAAGATATATTCTATTATAGAAACTTTTTTTTTATAATTTAGAATTTAAGTCAGCGTGACCTTCCGCGTGGGTTGTTAATTTAAAATTATTTCTATTATCTAATTTACTATTAGATTCTATTTTAAGAGCTAGTTATATCTAATAATTATGTTTTTACTTCTTAAGTCTATTATTGCTATATGGTAGTTATCTCTATAATTTGCTACTTCTATAGCTACTATCTTAGTCTCTAAATTAATTTTTTTTTCTAAAGTCTATAGTGTTATTATTAACGTGTTATATTCTTACTAGTCTATTTATAACTTTATATAGTATAATATACTTATTTACTTATTTATTTAAAATAAGTATTTTATTTACCCCACTATCTATAAGCGTAAACATTCGTTTTCTATAGATATATATCTTTTAGTATATTTCTTACTAATTAGGAAGACGTCCTAATACTCGGGCATTCTTAATAACTTATTTATTTTATTATTATTTAAAGTAAGTTCTTCTCGTGCTTTAAGCTTTAATAGTTATGTTATTAACTATAGCTAATAGTTAAAGGCCCCTTAGTTTTTTAAACTACTACTTAAGGCTTTATATTTAAGGGTGGACTTATTCTATAGTATTTCTATACTTATATATATTAGATACTTTTATAGATAATAGTTTTATTATAGTTTCTTACTATATACTGATTTCATCTCTTCTCTATAGTTTAGATATTTCTAGTTTAGGAAATATTTAGTATAGAGTAAGCTCTTATGCCCCTTATCACTAATATTCTAACCTACTAGTTTTTATTATTTTTAATAGAACTTGTATTTAATTTAGTATTGAGTTTACTTTACTACTTGGTGCTTTTAACTTTTTAAATCTAGTTTACTATCTAAAGATTTACTTATTATAATATTAATATCTTCCAGACCTTATTATTTTATAATCTAGTGTAGAATTTAGTTCTAATTTATTTTTTTTTAAGTTATATAATATATTATTTCTACTTATCGTCTCTTCCTATATATTACTTTATTCTGTAGATCTAATATTTTTTATACTTTAGTTATTTTTTTATTAGTTTATCTGTTACCTAAATTGCTGGTAAATTTACTTAATCTTTAACTTTCTAGTTATTAGCCTACTTAGACTATAGTTCGATCACTTTAAACTCTAATACTAATAGTAAAGTTATATATATTATAGATAGGAGTACTCTTATATCTACTAACTATAATTTATTTTCCTAAATTACTTCTAGAAATAATAATATTTTCTTTATAGTATATATATTATATTATTTATGTCCCATCTCCTATAAGGCTTTTTTATAATTACTTATTTTATTACTTAAGATCACGTCTTAGTACTTTAATGTATATATATTATTTAAATATTAGTTTAATTTATAGATCTAGCATTTCTTATGTCGCACTCATGTTTTAATTATAGCTAATATAATTTAATATCTAACTATAAGAAACTTATTCTTATCTTAGGTTTAACTCTTTTAATTATTTTTAACTAAAAGAGTGTTATTTTTTCTTTTGGGTTGCTATAGTAGCTTATAGAATTCTATAATCTCTATTAGAAAACAGTCTTCTACTTCCTTATTTATAATATTATGTTATTTTTATTCTACTTTGTGAATTATTTACTAGTATATTCCTAACTCTAGGTCTAGTAATATTATTAAGTACCTAACTATATATCTAATTCTAAAGTATTATAATAATCTATAAATCTAACACTAGTTATAATTAATTCTCTATTTAATTTTTTATTCTGAAAGTGTATTAGGCTTAATATGAAGTATAGTAATCTTTCTCTATTCTTTAGAGTAGTCTCTAATAAAGTGTTCTATTTCTTTATATCTTAAGTATACTTTTCTACTTAGTTAATTCTTCTATTCTGGCGTTATTTTTAGCTTAATAGGCTTAGATTTCCTATCTTCTATTCACGCTTTATCTGCTGAAATATTTATAAAGTTCTAGTTATATATAGACTACAAATTCTTCTTATATTACTAGAGATTAATAACGTTATTTTCTTTATATTTTTAATTTTTTTTATACTATTAATTATTGATTTATACCGCTTCCGTTATTATCTCTAATAGTTTATCTAGTTTATTCTTTCTAGATATTTTGTCCTTAACTCTTTCTTTAAGGCCCTGGTAGTAGAATTCAATTAATAGCTTATTTTCCTAATTAATACGTGACTAGAGTTATTTAAACTCTGCTATATATTCCACTACTAATTTTATTTATTTAAGTGCTTATAATTTCTTAACTACTATAAGTTTTTTATAAACTTTTTTAAATACTATATTTATTTCTTTTAAGAATGCCTAATAGCTGATGAAAACTTACTATACTTTATTACTATAGTTTCTTAATTCTTAGCTTCCTTAGTTTAGGTTACCTGTTTTAAGGTAATTCTTAGCTAAGAGTTAGAATTACTTTATAACTCTATCTTTTATATTTATTCCTATAGCTAGAATTTAATCCTGCTTAGTAATAAACATCTGTTTATTAAACCTATAATATATATTTATAATATTATAAAACTGTAGAGCTTTCCACGTATTCTATTATAACACTTTAGTAATTATATCTTAATTTATTTACCTAATTTATTATTAAGTTATACCTTAAGCGTTTAGACGGCTTATATAAGTTATTAGATTTATTCTATTTACTACTATACCACCTAAGCTATACTTAATATTAGTATATTTATAATAAAAAATAGTCCAGCTATATCGTGACTAGATTCTAATATTTATTAAAAGTATTTCTTAATAACCTCCTACCTGAGAGGGTAGTTACTTTTGTTATGTTATATAATTTCATTACGTAATTTAAAAATATTAAATATAAGAAACCTTAAGATGTTAAGATTATTATATATTCTTAATATAAGGTCTTAGCGTAGAGGTTAGCTTCTATATAAATAAAAAAATAAAGTAATAAGTAAATAAAATAGCAAACATAATTTTATTTAATTTAAGACTTTAAAACATTAGTAACTACAAATAGCTGAAGTAAATATAATAAGAGGAAATATCTTTTTATATAGTTAATTTTTTATTATAACTAACTAATCAGTTTTTGCTTAGACTTATTAGGTGATTAGTTATAATTATAAGTAATAAAGCCCACTAAGACTTTCTTATATAAAGATTTGTCTTAATTTTTCTTTATTATATTACATGCTTTACTTAGTCTTTCTTTTAGTAAGTTTCTTATTAATCTAGTTTTTAACACTTATCTTTAACTATTTCTGATTAGTATTTTAGACTCTAGTTAGATTATATTCTTACCTATACCTAATAATCATCTTATACTGTTAACTTAAGTATTTTATATAATCTTATTATTAAGCGTTTACTGTGTATAGTACTTAATACTTTTTATTTAACTTATTAACTTATTACTAGAGTTTTTTTTTTTGTAACTATCTATACGTTGTTACGCAGCTATGTTTCTATTTTAGTTCTATTATTACATTCCGTAATAATCTCTTTATAGAAATACTATATACTTCTTTTAATAATTTAATACTACTATATTTTTTAGTTAGTTTACTAGCTTTATAGTTATTAATATATAGTTTTTCTACTTTACTTTATACTGTAGCTAATGGCTTTACTTTTATTTTATTTATATTTTAATAATAATATCTTATACTACATGCTCTTTATAGTTATCTATTTAAATTAATAGTAGCTAAAAGTTATTATAAGCTAGCTTAATAATAGGTTATTACTAGCTAGCTATAGCTTATTTATATAAAATATTAGCTTTAATTTTAGAGATATATTTAGCTTTATAGCATATAAGCTAATTATTTTTTCTATAGTATATTTAATATTTTTCTAGTCTAGCTTTTTATTTTCTTATTTAGTAGAAAGTTAGTTACTAAGCTTAAACTATATTTTATTTCTAACACGTAGTTACAGAGCTTTATTTTAATATTAGTTTATCTATTTTTTTTATTTTTATTATACTTTATTTATAGTTACTTGTGCTAAGATAATATACTCTTTTAACTTTCTTATAATTACTTTAGTACTAGTATTTAGGTCTTAAGCTATTATATTATACCTAATTTCAATATCTACTTAAAGCAGTTTTATATTATATTTATGCTAGAAAAAAAATAGGCTTATTTCTATTAAGATAGTATTTCTTTCTTTTACTATAATTTTAGCTATTAAGTAGAGCTTTACTTAGTTTACTTAGTTCTATATAATAAATACTTAAAAATAGGCCTTAACTATGCTATTTATCCTTTCTATTAAATTATCTATTTATAAGTAAAATATTATTAATAATTATTTTTTAATTTTTAGAATTTTGTAAAGCTTAGTTTAAAACTTACTAATAAATTAGCTACTATAATTAAATACTATAGTCTTAAAAATTTAATAATAAGTAATAATTTTATAAATAAAAGCCTATATTACTGTTTTAATCTCTATGTTTAGAAGAGAGTAGAAAGTTATATTTTTACTTAATTTATTAATAATTACTAGTAAGATTATATAGCTATTACTTTCTAGTAATTTAGTTACAAAATCTATTAAGATCTCTTTCTAAATATAATTATAAATAGATAATAGGCGTAATAGTTCTTGCTAGTAATTTCTTTATAACTTTATATAATTATAAATATTATAATTTTAAATATAATACTATATATAGTTTAATATCTTTAGCTAAAAGTAATTTCTTATTAATATTAAATAAGTACTCTACTGTTTTAAGTGTCCTATTACCTATAATAAATAAATCTAGTAAATAATTAATATTCTTAATAGCTTTAAGTTAGGCACTTACTTTCTATTCTAATAATAAAGGGTTCTATTTTTATTAATTCTGTACTTAGCTAGCAAAACTTTTAGTTTAAGCTCTAAAAAAAATCTCTACTTTTAATTATAAAAAGTTTATACTACTCTTATATATACTTTATTATTTAGTGTTATATTATGCTATTTTTATTTAAGCTTATTACAAGACTTTTAAGTATAAAACTTTTAGACTTTAGTTATACTATTTCCTATAATTATTAAAAGACTAATTTAAGTAGAGAAAGCCTATTATAATGACGGGCTTAGTCTTTATATATTATAGTATAAATACAGGTTAATAGAATAAGTTAGCTCTATTTTAGCTATACTAAGATAGAAAGAAAAGAGATATTAAGAGAGCTTATTTTTAAATAAAATAGTATATAACCTAAGCACGTGCTAGCTATGCTTTAAGTTCTATATTAAATTATAACTAATATAACTAGTTATAATATTATGTGATTTATAATAAGTTATATAAGTAGTATTATTATATTATCTCTTTCTAAAAAAGGCTTGTCTCTAAGTCTCTAGGTTATAATCTTTTTTTTATTAGTCTCTATACTACTCTTATTTTTCTAGCTACCTTGTTATTTTTCTCTATTACTTCTAGATTCTCCTTTACTTTATATGCTTTTAACTAGGTGTCTAGTTATACTAGTAGTTCTATTTTCTCTAGATAAGCCTTATAATAGTTTCTTACCTTATATAAAGCGTCTATAAAGCTTTAGGTATTATACTAAACAGAATCTAGATTATAAGCTAGTTAGAATACTTTATACTATAGTTAGCTATAGAATAAGTAGCTATTAAGGATTTTCTATACTAACTACTTAAAATACCTATTAACCTTAATAGGTAGTTCCTTAAATTTAATTTAGCTAAGCAGTAAGTAAGTAAAAGCTTTCTATAAATAGTTTATATAAAATATATTAAGCATACGTATATATAGTAGTAGCTTAAGGTAATAGAAATATCTCGTTATACCTAAAATACTAAAGCTAACATAAATGTTAGAGGACTTCGCTACGCTCAGCAACAAGTAGTGTAAGAAAAGCTACGTGAAAAGAGTAGTCATAGAGAAGTAGCGGGAGATGAGCAGCGTGAGAGAAGTAGTGTCAGAGAAGCAGCGGGAGAGAAGCAGTGGGAGAGAAGCAGCGGGAGAGAAGCAGCGGGAGAGAAGCAGCGAGAGAGAAGTAGCGTAAGAGAAGCAGCGGGAGAGAGGTAGCGTAAGAGGAGCAGCGGGAGAGAGGTAGCGTAAGAGGAGCAGCGTGAGAGAAGAGCAGCGTCCAAGAAGTAGCGTAAGAGGAGCAGCGTCAGAGAGAAGAGCAGCGTCAGAGAGAAGAGCAGCGTCAGAGAGAAGAGCAGCGTCAGAGAGAAGAGCAGCGTCAGAGAGAAGAGGCAGCGTCAGAGAAGTAGCGCTATAGAAGCCGCGCTAGAAAAATAGCGCCAGAAAAGCAGGGTAAGAGAAGCAGCGCCAGAAAAGCAGCGTTAGAGAAGCCGCGTTTCAGAAGCTGCGTTACAGAAGCCGCGTTAGAGGAACAGCGTCAGGGAAGCAGTTGCAGAGAGGCAGCACCATTAGAGAAGCTGCCGTTAGAGAAGCAGGGCTGTCAGAGAAGCGGCTGGAGGAGAGAAGCAGCAGGAGAGAAGCAGGGTGAGAGAAGCAGGGTGAGAGAAGCAGGGTGAGAGAAGCAGGATGAGAGGAAGTAGGGTGAGAGAAAGAGCATCAAAAGAGAAGCAGGGTGGGAGAAAGAGCATCAAAAGAGAAGCAGGGTGAGGAGAGAAGCAGGGTGAGGAGAGAAGCAGGGTGAGGAGAGAAGCAGCATCGAAAGAGAAGCAGCATCGAAAGAGAAAGCAGCATCGAAAGAGAAGCGGCAAATCAAAAGAGAAGCGGCATCAAAAGAGAAGCCGGCATCAAAAGAGAAGCAGCGTGACAGAAGTTACGTTAGAGAAGCGACTATCGAATCTAAATTGGCTCCTACTTTGAATCTGAATTGGCTTCTGCATCGAATTAGAATTGGCTCCTACATCGAATTAGAATGGCTCCGAAATAGAATTGGCTCCTACATCGAATTAGAATTGGCTCCTACATCGAATTAGAAATTGGCTCTTACATCGAATTAGATTTGGCTATCAAGGGGGAGACCCCCTTGAACCCCCCTTTCCCCTGCGGGGAGCGCAATTTGAATTAAATTTAATGTATATCAAGGGGGAGACCCCCTTGGACCCCCTTTTCCCCCACAGGAAGCGTGATTTGAATTCAATGTATAGCTCTAGGGGCAGCTTGGTACAGAACTTTAAAAGGCAGCTCAGTGGCAGCATCTTTAGGGTTCCCACACTAGCTGCAAGGAGGAGGCAGATTCATTTAGTAAAGTATAGTAAGTATACTGGTAAACTATGTATTGCATAAGAGAAGTTGCGTAAGAGGTATTAGTCGCATGAGAAAGTTTTGATGTTTTTCGCTTAGAGCTTAATCCCGTGACATAACTTTTTTTTGCCCAATAAGAACGCGAAAAACCTCGGTGCTACCTCGGCGCAGTTTCTAACCAAAACCCCCCCTAATTTGGATAGAAGAAGCTTCGCTACGCTCAGTAATAATAGAATAAAGTCTATATATTTACTAGTTAAGCTTTTAACTAGATTAGCTAGTAGTAAAGTTTTTAGGTATAATATATACTTTATTTTCTATAGAAAAGTCTAGCTTATAGCGCTTTTTATTAGCCTATTAAGTCTATTACTCTTATACTTAAGTAATCTCTTATTAAGCTATTTTTATAGCTAGTTTTATTATATTATATTAAGCTTTAATATAGCTCTATACTTTCTCATGAGATATTTATTTATAGACTGTAGTAAATACCTTTATATATTCCTTTTAATCCTAGTAATAAATTAACTAGTAGCTAAACTTAATTTAATAAGGTAATAAGTTTATAGTTTTATATAATAGAATTACTTAAGTCTAGTTTATATAAGGTAATAAATCTAACTAGTTATTTTAATAATAGTTAATAAATAAGCATAGGTGCTAGTTAATGTACTAGTTTAAAACTTTAGTATTTCTATTAGTTTAGAAATAATATAGTATTAAGAGCTTTTACTTAATTTCTATTAGTTAATATAGCTTATCTATAAATACTAAGGTAAACTAAAGACTGTAATTAAAAACTATTAATTTAAGTAAACTAAATACTTACTAGATATAATAATAATACTTATTAGCTACTTAAGCAGCTATAGTTATTTTATAATAAAATAATAAAAAGTAGTGCTTACTTAACTAGTTTATAATAATAAAAACATAATTATATCTTTTCTTATTTAAAGAGAAGGACTTAAAGTTTATAAAAATATTTTACTATATTTATTTAGAAATTAGTAGTAATTTAAGTAAGCCTAGAGTTTTATTATAAAATATATAACTCTATTTATAAGCTTTATATATAACTATATAGTTATCTATATTTTTATTTATACAGCTTTAGTAGTAGTAGTTGTGAAGTAGCTTATTTTTTTTTTACTTAAGTAAGTAGTTACCTAAGTAGTATAAATAACTTAAATAAAATAAGTTTTTAAAAAGTATATAGTAAAAATTACTAGCTTATTATAGTATATAAAAAGACTTTAGCTAAGTTTTTATACTAAATAGTTACTAGAAAAAGTATGCTCTTAAAATAGCTATAAACTCTTATAACTACAATTCACTTTAATAATATAATTAATTAATAAGTAAAAATTATTTAAGGGTAGTAAGATTATAAAAGTATTAATAGTAATTATTTTAATTATATTAGTAGCTAGCATGTCTCTTACTAATAACATAGCTAGATTATTATTTATAGTTTTAATAAAGCTAATATTAATTTACTCTACTAAAAAAAAAGCACGTGGTTAGGCTGTTTTATTTTTATTTTTTTAGGTCTTTAGTTCTTCTTACTTACATAAGAATGCATTAGCTATTATATTAACTATACTAAAATAATAAATAAATATTAAGTAATAGTTTACTATACTTATTACTTAGTATATCTAGTAGGGAGTAAGCTCTTACTTTATAGAAAAATATTCTAATATATAATAGTTAGTTAGGGTATTGAATAACTCTATAGTTTATAAGCCTATAAGCTATAAATACTATTTTTAAAGACTATAAATTATAGCTAATATTTTTTTATTATATATATTATAGTTATTTAGGGCTTATTTATAGTCTTAGTGTAAAAAACCTATAAGTTATTAAAAACTATCCTCTTAAAGTTATAATAATATTTTTATAATAACTTTATTACTTACATCTATTTCCATGCACGTCTAATAATAGGGTAAGTAATAAACTAAAATATTATCTAATAGTATTAAATTTTTAGCTTACTAGAAAACTACTAGCTTGTATTTACTAAAGGTATATTATATACTCTTCTTAAGTAACTTAATAAGTAATTAGATAATATATCTATAGTTCTTTAGAAAGGCTCTATAGAAATTATAGAATTCTAGGAAAAATTATAGGCTTTTAATTAATATAGGTACTAGCTATTTCTATATAGTAGTAACCTTCTTAAGGTTCTTTTAAATCCCTTTTATATTAATAATAAAGCCTAGAAACTTTATTCTAGTAATAGTAAACTTGCTTTTTTAATGTTTACTTAAAGATTTATATTTTAAAAATATCTTAGTACCTAAACAACGTACTCTTTATACTATAATAAGTCTTTAAAATAAATCAAAATATTATTAAAGTAGATAGTGTAAAAGTTATTAAGTAGATTATAAAATACTTTATTAATATAGTACTAGAATATAGTAGGGCTATTATAGAAACTAAATAATAGTATATAATACTTATAGTTCTTATACTAAGTATAGAATGTAATTAGGTCCTTTATATTTTTATTTAAACATATATAATAAAAGACCTATTATATATTAAGCTTAGTAAATACTTTTATTTGTATTAGTTAAGTAAGAGTTTTCTAAAATAGTAGGATTAAATAAGCGTCTTTCTTAGTAATAATATTAAGCTTATAATAGTTAACGTAAAAGTGCTATTTTTTTCTAAGTTTTTTAGTAAATAATATTAGAAAAATATATAAGGCATTACTATAAGTAATAACACCTTATTAAAGGTAGTTATTTAGATAGATCTTAATAAGCTATAACTACTTAAAAAATATACTATATAGTAAGCTTAATATTAGTATATTTTTAGTTATTAATTTAATATTATAGTTAACACCTTTGCGGTGTGGAGGTAATATGTTTAAGTTTTTTTTTTAAAAAATAGACTTAAGTTATACTAATATAACTAGAGTAAAATAGCTTTTATTTAATAAGCTACTAAAGTTTTCTTTTTTTTATAAAATCTTTATTTAATTAATAGAGCTCTTTTAGTAAAGCTTTTACTAAAAAGCTTTTAGAGCCTTAAGAGAAAAGCTCTAAGTCTAGTAAATTAAGCTTATTTTTATAGTTCTAAATAAACTTATCTATTTTATAAATATTAGTATACCCTAGTATAATTTCTTTCTATTATATATATATTATAAAGGTAATAGTTTTTATAATATTAATTTTAAGACCTACCTTAAAAAGGTTTTTGTGTGAGATAGGTTAAAAATAAAAAATTTACTTACTTAGCTCTAGCTACTATTATAGATAAAGCTACTCTTCTATCTTTCTAAAATTCTCTTATTATACTATATACTAAAATAAGTACTAAAGTAGCTTATAGGTATATTATAAAATTACTATATTTATTAGCTTATTACGTTAGTTAGTATTAGCCTAGTATAAGAAATTAATTTTAGTTAATAGACTTTACGTTAAAATAATAATATTATATTTATAATTAATTAGCTTATTATCTAGCTATTTAAGTGCTTACTTTTTATAGTTAATTAAAATATCTATATTTTTAAACAGCTTATAGCTAATTATAAAGTTATAATAGCTAATATTAAAAAAAAAATAAGTTAATAAGTAGTAGTTATTTAGTATTAGATTAGCTTAAAAGTATTTATTTATTTATTTATTTAATCTACTATTATAGCTAGCTAGGGGGGTAGATTTTATTTAGTAAGTTTTTATTTTAAGTTTTTTCTTAATAGCGCGTATATACTTTAGGTATACTAAAATAAAACTATTAACTCTAATATTAAAAAAATTACTTAGCTTAATAGCTAGTTTACTAGTAGAGATATAATAGAATAATATAAAAGCTAGTTTATTAAATAATAATTAGTAAAAATTAAACTAGTTAGTAGCTCTAGAAAATAACTCTAGAAAAAAAACTTTTTTTAAAGTAAGTCTTTCTCTAATAGTTCCTTTATAGTAAGCTAAAACTTTTTATTATTACTAGTATTCTAAAGCGTATAGAGCTTTTTATTAGTATTTATAAACTTAATTACTTTAGTTATAGTTTAAATAGGTAGTTAATAGTTTTTTATAAAATAACTAAATTTCCTATAATTATAGTAACTAGCTAGCTTAAGGATAGGTATTAACAAAATAGTAGTAACTATTATATAAATTAAGTACTTAGCTTTTAAATAAAACTACTAACTTAATAACAGTTAAGTTTTTTTAGTTTTTTTAATAATTTACTTAGTAGCTTTCCTAACGCTGAGAGCCAGCTCTCTAGTTAAATCTTAAACTAAATTTATATACTTATTATACTAGTTATAGTATTATTATTAATAAATGTTTATTTGTGTACGTAAAGTGTTTAGGAGCTTTTCATAAAATTCTTTTACTTATTAATTTATAAGTAGACTATATTCTTAAGCTAGATAAAAGAAATTACTTTAGAATATAATAAAGTTAGTAAAGTCTCTAAAATAAAGCTTTTAGAAATTATAGGAAGTATTAAGTTTCTTATATAGATTACTATACGTCTTTTTTAGGTAATTTATTATATACTAATAGCTAACTAGCTACTTACTCTCTTTTATTATATATATAAGTATTAAGAGGTACTAGTTAACAGAACTTTCTATATATATATATATATATATATAAGAGATAATATTCTCTTAAGTAGCTTATTTACTAACTTTAGTAAACTAGTTTTAGTTAATATATACATTATCTTCTAGAACATTTCTGTATTAATTAAAGGTAATATTCTTACTATCTTTAAGTATTAATAGATTAAAAAATTATACTAAATAGCTATTATTTTAATAGCTATTTATAATAAACGTAGCTAGTAGAGTAGCAAGTAAATAAAGTAATACTTAAAAAGTTTAGTTACTAAAATCTCTTATATTAGAACTATTATTAGATTCTATAGTAATATAGCTAGTTTAGTTTTAAGAGGTTTATATTAGAGCTATAAAGGGTGTTTTCTTTATTAATATTAATAATAACATAAAACTAACCTTTATAAAGAGAAAGAAATATATATTATGCATAGATTTCTATATTTATACCCTTAGTATCTTAATTTTATTCTCTTAATTAGCTACGTGCTTAAGGGTGTTATTTAGTAGCTAATAAAGCTTAATAAACTTATTTCTAGTTTTATTAAACTTAGTTTTAGCTATATTAAGCGCTTTTCTTAGTATATTACTATAATTATAATATATAAGTACTTTAAAATAACTATACTCTAGCTTACTAGTAATTATCACTTAATTAAAGATTATTAGAGTAGAAAGCGTAATTTCTATCTTCTAAAACTTATAGATATTAATTCTTTAGATAGTGCTCTTAGTAGTAATTATAAAAAATTTCTTATTATATCATACCTAAATATAGAGCTTCTTAATAGTGTAGTTTTTTCTAATTATATTATTAAAATAGTATATAGTAATACACCTAAGTAACTTAGAAATAAACGTGTAGTTATTATTAGTAACTATTACCTTAAAATTAATTCTTATTTCTAGTATAAAGAGCTTTCTTATAGTCCTAGTTTATTTATTTTTATATATATATAAAGCTTTTAGTCTCTAGTAGAGTGAAGTAATTAGCTAATTCTCTAATAAAAAAAATAAACTAATAGTATTTATAGAGGTTAGTTTTTCTAGTATAAAGAGAATAAGCTAGTAGTACTTATAGAAGTTAATTTCTCTAATAAAAAAAAGATAATAAAGAAAGAGGTTTACTAAAACTCTTATAGCTTTCTTTTAATTTAATAAATATATTATTTATTACTATAAGTTTTTTAGTTACCTGCTAAGTTACTTTTAAGGCCTGCTATATAAAGCTTATATAAACTATTACTTAAAGTTTTAATTACCTACTATTATAGAACTTTCTAGTAGAAATTATATAGTGAATAAACTAATAACTTAGCATAGTCATGTAATTAATCCTCTAGATATAGTTATTAATAAATTAAATACTTAGATTAATTACGTGGTTTAATCTTAATATTATGTCACTATTATCTAGCTAAGTTAGGTAGATTTTAGTGTAATATAATAATAGACTTAGTCTTCACACGTTATAATATAAATATGGGTTAATAAAATAAATTAGCTCTATTTTAGCTATACTAAGATAAAAAGAAAAAAGATATTAAGAGAGTTCACTTTTAAATAAAATAGTATATAGCTTAAGTACACACTAGCTATACTCTAAGCTTTATACTAAATTATAACTAATATTATTATAGCTAGTATAAACCTATAGGTAATTATAAGTAGTTATAAGTAATAAAACACTGTATTAGAGCTACTCTAATATAAAGAAAAGAAAAGAAAAGAGTAGAAAAAAAGAGAGAAATAAGGCTTTTTTAAAGTATTTTTAAAATATATATAAAAGTATAGCACGTGACTTATAAGCGTAATAGATAACTTATATATAAAATACTTTACATAACTATAGCATGTAACAGGCTGTTATAAATATAACTAGTTATATATAATTTATAATAAGCTAAATAAGTAGTACTATTACACCTATACTATTTATCTATTATTATTTAATTTAAGCTCTTTTTTTTGATATATGACTATTAGCTTTAATAACTAAATTATATAGTTTTTTAGCTTTTCGTTGTTTTCTCTACTTAGAAAATTCTATTCATGTTTTGATAATATATTAGCTTATATATGTTTTTTCTAGCTTATATTAAATCTTTATATTATATTAGCTAAAGAATAACTACTAGTATGTATATTTTTTACTTAATTTTTAAAGCCTTATAAAGTACTTAAAATTCTTGTAATTAGTAATAACCTAGAATTTTTTAATAAACCATAACCCAGCATCTTATGCCTCTAGGTAATAAATAATTATAAAAAATTCTTTATTATATATCTTATAATTATATTCTGTAGATATATTTATTTTTAAAATATATATATATAAACATAGCATGCTATTATTACTGTATTGTAAAAAAACTTTTTTAATTATATAATTTAAAAAATCAGCTTTTAAAACAGTCTTATAATTAGAATTAAATTAAGTTAGTATTAGTTCTAATATAAAAATCTTCTTTAGCTTATTAAATACTACCTATTTTTTATTAGTTTATTAGAATAATATATTCCTTATACGTCTTATAAGTAGGACAGTAATTTCTGAAAAAGACTTAATAAACTAATAATAGAAATTAGTAAATTTAAGAAAGCTTTTAACTTTTCTTATAATTATTAAAGGCTATTACTTAGTAATTACTTTTATCTTAGCAGGATCCATTCAAATTTCTTGCCTTACTTTAATAATAAACTCTAGATATTTCGTGCTTTTAGTTTTAAATTTGTATTTTTTAATATCTAGATATAAACTTATAGTGCTAGGTTTTTCTAGTACTAAATTAATTTACTAGTAATACTCTTTTAGTAAGCTTAAAAAGTAGATAAGTATATTATTAAAAAAAGCTAAACAGAACTTATTAAGATATTTTTATAGAGTCTAGTTTATATATTATTAAAATATACTAGGGGCTTCTACTAGTTTAAAAAGTGTAACTAATTATTTAAAGAGTTTAAATCTTATATAAAAAGCTATTAGCTATTTATTTCTTTTTATAATATAAATCTTATAAAAGGCTGCTAAAATGTTAAGCTTAGTATATTATTTTACCTTATTAATCTAGCTAAACATCTTATAAATTAAAAAAAGAGAGTATTTATTCTTTTTAGAAATTTTATTAAGTATATAGTAGTTAACGTAAAAGTAAAAGCCTCTACTAAAATTATATATAAATAGTATTAGAGTTATAGTTAGGAAGTTACTTATATAAATAAAACTCTTTTCTAGTAATAGTATTAACTCTTTTTATAGTACTAGTAGTTTCTCTTTTAATATATTATATAATAGTTTTTATAGAATCTTAGGGTCTGTTACGGTTTAAATTGAATCTTATATTCCTATTACTTAAAAGAGTTTAGTAAAGAGTTTACTTAAAGAGATTCTTTTATAGCTCTTACGTACTTAGGGTTATTATATATAATAATATACGTAGCCTTCACTACTACTATAAAATAGTATATAGATTTCTTTAACATAGTAAGTATGTATATAATCTATATTAGAGTTTTAGTAATAATATAAAATCATATATTAACTTACTAACATAATATTCTAATAATATAAAGATGTAGTAAGGTATAGTCTAACTAATTTATTATATAACGAATTCCAGAGAGTTGCTTAAGAATATAAAGATAAGTATAAAAAAGAAAACTATCTAAAAGCTAAAGAGAACTCCCTTTATATAGTAAATCCTCTACTTATAATTTACTTACTATTTAGGTCTACTATAACTACTTAGTTTCTATTAGTTTTAATTATCTATATTATATTTATAACCTTATATGTGAGACGTCACGTGTTTTTTTACTATTAGCTTTATTAATTATCTTAATAATATTAGCTAGAAGCTCTGTTTTCTGTTTAGTCTTTTAAAGTATTTATTTTATCTTTTACTTAGTATTAAGTTTTTATACATACTTTCTTACTAATAGCTAGTAATTTTCTTTTAGTTAGTTTATTACCTTCTAATTATAATTATTACCTGTAATAAACTCTTGCTTATTACTAACTATAATACTTACTTTTTTTTGATTTTTAGTTTAAAAGTTCTTCTTACTCTAGACTCTAAGTATAAGAAAAGTTTATTTTTTTAAAGACGTTATAAATACTTCTAGGACCTCTTTTTCCCTTTATATCTAATAATACCTAAGATTAAATCATTAACCGTTTGTAATTATTGTCTCGTGAAATTAATCTAAGATCGTAACTATTCCATACTAATCTTATATAGTCTATATAAGAAAAAGGACTTTTGTTGCCTTATAAATTTCTTATCTAGCTATTATTCCAAGTGCATCAAGCACTCCCAGAAGTGTAATCTAATAGTTTCTATTTAGGAATTTAATAAATCTTTTATTAAAAAGTAGTAACTTTAAGAGTAGTTAAAATATACTTAAGACCTTAAGTTAAAGACTTAATTTTATTAGTAATAAGTACATAAACAGCTTACTCTAGTTAATAGTTATAAGTATAAGCTATTTACCTATAAGCTTACCTTAATTAAGGAGATACAGAATCTAAAAAAAGAAGAAAGATAAAAGACTTTTAAATTATTATAACTTATAATATCCTTATCTACTGTTTTTACTAATTCTTTTCTGAATATTTTTTTTAACTAGAAGGCTATGTAGGCTTCTCTCTAGAATCTAGTATTACCAAATTCTCTAAATAGAACTAGTTAATTATCTTAGAATATTACTTTAAGTTTTTAATAAGTTCCTAGGTATTTTTCTCTAGTCTATAGTTTTTCTACTTAACTAGGTATTTCCACTGATATCTGAATTATTATAGTCTTTAAATTTCTTTAACTTTATACTCTAGCTAGTATAGCTTTATGTCTATATCTATTACTATTAATACATCTAGTAGTGCTAGTTTAAGTAATAATATATAAACTACTAAATAAATTCTTATATTTTATAGTAGTCTTAGTTTATAATTAACTAGTCTAATAACTTTACTAACTTTAAATGGTCTAATTTAAACGTAATCTAATTTCTTATTTATTTTTTTAGTTTTTAAATTTTTACATAGCAGGAAAACTTTGTCTTTTTTTTTAAAAATTAGTTTTTTAACTCTTAACTTATTAGCACTCTCTGCGGTTTATAAGTTCTTTAAGATAATAATTTTACTAAGATCTTTATACAAGTCTTATAGCTATCTTACTTTATTTTAGGCTTAATAAGATTTACTTTCTAATTTATATAATTCCCTATAAGCTAACAGCTCATACCCGTAATTAGTATAGAATAGTAATATATTAGTTATAAATAACTTTATATTATTATAGATGAACTATACTAAAGGTAATAACTTAACTTAATTCTCTTAAAAGTAATTAACGTATATTCTTAAATATTATTCTAGAATCTAATTAGTGCGCTCTGTTTACCTATCTGTTTAAAAATAAAAACTTATTAAAAGCTTTTTTTAAATCCTAACTTAACTAACAAGGTTTTCCAGAAGTGTGATGTGAATAATTTATTTTAATTAATAATAAACTTCTTAAGTAATTTATATTTTAAGATTACTATTTTTAAGATTTTATATGCTAGTTCCTTCGCTGATAAATCTATAACTATTAGACTAAAGTATATATACTTAAATGCTCTATTTATAATAACTAATATCATATTATACTCTTAATTTAATTCTAATTCTTTAGATAATAGTAATCCTGTAATAAAGTCTATTAAAACTAACTACTATAGTCATTTTAGTGCTTTTAATAGTTATAAAAGTCCGTAAGGTTTATATCATGCTAGTTTATTCTTTTTATATTCTAGATAGCTTTTAATTACTTTCTTTACTTTTTGTTTTAATTCTTTAATATAGAAATTCCTGGAGATTTACTTTACAGTCTTTTTTACTCCTTAGTGTCTATATATAATAGCTTTATAATTTTCTATAATTAGTTTCTTATATAGCTCTTCTAGCACATAAATAAGTCCATTTATATAAGTAAGTCTTAATTCTAGGTTCTTAGAATTTTATTACTTAAAATTCTGAATCCTTATTATCTAGTAATCTTTAACTCTAGTGATTACTATAATTCTTAGATAGTTATAACTTAAAGAGCTATCTAATCCTTCTATTAATACCATACTTAGTATTAGTTTTTAATAATTTATATAATTTAGTTATTAGCTAAATACGTCTGCCGCTCCGTTTTCTATCTCTTTTTAATAAAATATTTTAAAATCATAAATAGCTAGTGTTTCTGATTAGTGTATTTATCTTTAGTTTAGCTTTTTTATAATAGTAAAGCTTATTAAGTTCTTATAATCTAATAGAACTTCTATTTAATACTTAGCTTCTTTAAGGTAAATTTATTATTTTTTAAATACTATTACTATTACTAATAGCTTTTTATTATAAATATTATAGTTCAGCTAAGCTCCTGTAAGTTTCTTTAATAAATAGTTTATAAAATAAAGATATTTATTACTATATTATTAACTATAGACTACTTTTATTATATAATTAAATACATCTATTTCCAGTATAATAGGTAATTTTAGATTAAATATTTTTAATATTAGTGCTTAGGTGAACTTATTCTTAAGTTTTTTAAATACTTACTACTATTTTTACCCCTAATTAAATTCATTATCTTTTTTAGTTAACCCTATTAGAGGTGTTGTGATTCTTAAATACCCTTTTATAAACTTTTTATAGAAATTTATAAATCCTAGAAAGGACTATATCTCCTTAACTATTATTAGTATTAGCTAATTATATATTTCTGTTAATTTCTTTAGATCTATTAAAATTCCTTCTCTTAAAATAATAAATCCTAGGAACTCTGTTTCTATAATGTGGAATTTATATTTTTCTGGCTGAATAAGAAAGTTATACTCTTAAAGTTTTTTTAAAATCTTTTTTATGTAACGTTATATCTTATACTCTTTAAGTATTTTACTTATATATACTAGTATATTATCTAGATACGCTATCATAAATACATTTAAATATTTATAAAGTATATAATTAATAACTGTCTAGAAAGTCGCTGGTGTGTTTATTAATTTAAATAGTATAATATAATACTTAAATAATCTATATCTTATTTTAAATACTGTTAATTATTTATATTTCTATTTAATTCAAATCCTGTAGTATCCCTTACGGATATTAAATAAACTAAATTATTAAACTCTTTAGAGTCTATCTATTAGCTCCTAGATTAATAGTAATAAGTATTAATTCTTTATTATAGCTTAATTTAATTATCTGAAATCTATACATAGTTATAATTTCTTATTTTTCTTAGGTATAAATAATATTAGTGAAGTTATTAGACTCTTACTTAGTCATATATATCCTTTTTTAAGATTTCTTTTAATATACTGTTTTAATTCTTCTTATTGTACTCTTAATAGTAGATATATTAATCCTAGTTTAAGCTCTTTCTTATCCTTAACTAATATTTTATAGTCTTAAGATTAATATTTTAGAAGTATATTCTTCTTATTCTCGCTAAATAAGTATGTAAATTCCTTATATTCTAAAGGTATTTAGGTCTTTATAGTGTCTATAGCTTATTTCCGGATTTATACTACCCTAATATTTTATAGTTATTATTATTATAATTATTGTATAGTCTTATATGAGATTTTTTCTATCTTAGAGTGTTTTCCTATTACTTTTAGTTTCTATATTTATACTACTTTCTTTACTGGATTATGCTGTTAAATAGTTTTTTATTACTAATTTATTATTAGATTATATAATAAGAGCTAATCCCATCCTAGGATTATATTTAACTTTTTTATATTTAGAATATTAATATAATAGATATTTTTATAGCTTATTGCTTCTAGCTCTGTTACTGTGGTCTTTATATTAATTAAACCCTTTCTAAAAGTTACTACACTATTATTTACTTATCTTACTCTTACTAAATATATCTTTTCTTAGTATAATACGTTATTTTACTTAATTTATTAATTTAAAATAAATGTTTTATTTACTTTACTATTTACTAGTGCTTTCAGAGGTTTTCCGTTTACTCTTATACTAAAATAAAGATATAGTTCTTACTATACTTATTATAGTCTAAGAGCTTTAATAGTTATATTACTAGCTTAAGCTTTTTACTAGTAGCTATCTAGTTTTTTACTATAGAACTATACATACTGTATTTTTAGTTCTATTCTGAATTAAAATACTCCCATTTAATATATATAGGATAATAGTTATAATAATATACTAAATATAAAAGTTTATTATACTCTTCTCGTGTTTTATCTCTGTGTGAGAAATATTTCCATTTTAGGAAATATTTCTTATAAGAGAGTTCTAGGTAGTACGGATTGTTTTTCTATTATTTTACTTTTCTTTTTTTTTCTCTATAGTATCCGTATTCTAATGTATACTTTTTTTAGTATTATTATTTATATAAGTGATCTTACTAATCGTCTTTATTATTTATATTAACCTTAGTATTTAGGGTATCTGGAATTCGTCTATTTAGTTCCTGTTTTCTTACTATTTTTTTATATACTTTCTATTCTTTTAGTTTTCCTATTCAGATTAGATATATTACTTATGTATATGTTTTACTTATATAGTTAACTAACTTACAAATCCAGCATTCCTAATTCTTTAATCTTTAAAAGATATTAGTATCTTTAATTTATATAGTAGGTAAAAGTATTTTTACTTTATTATATTCACTATCCTCACTTTCTAGCTCGGTTTCTTATTTTTAAGTTAATTTTTTTCTTTATTTCCAGGGAACATATAGTTTCCCTTATTAAACTTCTATAAGAAACTAAAATACTATTCTTTTTATAAGCCTATTATACTATAGGAATGCTGTTTATTCTAATTAGTTTTTTAAGTTATAAAACCCTTCTCCTAGCATAATTTCCTAATACTTAGTTCTATAATTTTTGCTTAAATACTAGTCTAATTTATAGATCTAATATACATCTTTATTTAGCTATTATTAGATAGTTATTATTATAATTCTAAAAGCCTTATATAATAAAAGTTAAATTTCCTAGAATAATTACTTTTCTTTATTAATCTCTTAGAGTATAAGGATTTAAGTGTTTATACTTACTACTTTATATTACTCTCTTACTACCCTTTATAATATCTTTCTTAATTATTAAAATCTGTCTATAAGTTTATGCTTTATTATTTAATGCCTTTGTTTATAGTTTATTTTATAATATCCCTAGAATCTACAGATCTAACACTTATTCTTGTTAAGTCTTTTTTTAATAGTTTTTATTAATAATTTATCTTCTTACTATAGGTCCCATCCTGCGGGCTTAGGTTTTATCTTTATTATTATAATTTTTAATTTCTTATTTAGACATTCCCTTATGAAGTGTCTGATATTATTATATTTTAAATATACTTTCTTATTAAGCTGTTTATAGTATTTTTAAGTTATAAACTACTTTTTTAGCTCTTTCTTTTATAATAGCTTCTTAGTTTAGACTTTATTAATATCTATTTTATTATAAGTTTATCCTTATTATATTAATGCTTTTCTCTTTTCTATAGTTATTATCTAACTCTTTTTATATTCTAGTTTATGTTTATACTACTAATTATTTATGCATACAGCAGACTCTATAAAAGCTTAAAGATTATTTAGTTAATCTTTTCTAGCTAGTTTATTCTTAATTTAGTTTTTAAGTTTAGTATAATAAGCTGCTATTAATAGTGTGTTATTCTAGTTAATTTATAACTATAGCTATCAGAATTCCACAATATATACTGAAACTAATTTATTTTATTATAGGTTTTATATCTTCCGTTTTGCAGAGCGTTTTTTATTAATTTCTTTAAAAACTACTATAATTTACTATATAAAGTTATTATAACTTTTAAATACTTTTTTAGTTTTATTTATTATTTCTGATATGTTACTTTCTTTCTTTATGTAATTTTTTACTAAGGGCTTAAACTAGTCTATAGCTCTACCTTCTATATATATTTCTACTACCAAAATTCTATTTTAATCTTTAAAAAAGGTATTTTTATTAAACTAAGTGTACATCTCTATTCCCGTGAGAAATCTTTTAAGATATTTTCTTATACTATTAAATCTTTTAGGTAGCTATACCTTAGTGTTTGATATATATACTTATATATTTACTTAATTCTTAAGTTTAAAAACTATCTATTATAGCTCTATAATTTGTGCCTATTGTTATTATATAATCTAGGCTATAGATACTGCTAGTACTAAAGCTAAATTACTTAAACTTATTATTAATATATACTATTTATATAACTTATAAGTATTTATAGTATTATAGTTTAAATTAAACTTTATATTTCTATTACTTAAGAGGGTCTAGTAAAGGGTTCACTTAAGAAAAATTTTTTATAACTTTTATATACTTAGAGTTATTATATATAATAATGCATATAGTCTTCACTACTACTATAAAACAGTATATAGATTTCTTTAATATAGTAAGTATGTGTGTAATCTGTATTAGGGCTTTAGTAATAATATAAAATTATATAATAACTTACTAACATAATATTCTAATAATATAAAGATATAGTAAGATATAGTTTAACTAATTTATTATATAACAAATTCCAGAGAGTCGCTTAAGAATGTAAAGATAAGTATAAAAAAGAAAACTATTTAAAAGCTAAAGAGAATACTTTTTATATAGTAAATTCTTTATTTATAATTTACTCACTACTTAGGTCTACTATAGCTACTTAGTTTTTATTAGTTTTAATTACCTATATTATACTTATAATTCTATATGTGAGATGTTATGTGTTTTTTTTACTATTAGCTTTATTAATTATTTTAATAATATCAGCTAAAAGCCCTGTTTTCTGCCTAGTTTTTTAGAGTATCTATTCTATCTTTTATTTAGCATTAAGTTTCTATACGTATTTTTTTATTAATAGTTAGTAATTCTTTCTTAGTTAATTTACCACCTTTTAATTATAATTATTATTTGTAATAAACTCTTAATTATTACCGACTATAATAAAGTCCTTCTAATTAATTATTTTAAGTTTAATATAATAGTTTATTCTAGGATCTTATAGTAGTAGGAGCTTATTTACTTTTTTTTAAAAAATAACTTTAGATACTTCTAATAAGCTTTAGAAAATAGTATTTTAAAATCTAGCTTTAAATTAGGCACTAAGGTCTTTTAAATATTTATTAATAATATTATAAAAATATAAATCTTACTTTTTCTTTTTAATCTATTTATTTATATTAAAAAAGTAGTTATACTAATCTCTATTAGCTTCTATTAATATAGTTTCTTCCCTTTCTTACTATAAATTCTTGTTTTTAAAGTATGAATGTAAAATAATTTCTTTGTTAGTGTAATTATAATATTATTTAGTTTATTTAAGGCCTACCTAAAATAAGATTAAACTTAAGTATATTATTAATAATATATACATAGACTTATTTAGTATATCCTTTAATATTAAGATTAATTTATGTAATTTAGATAACTTTTTTAAGTTTTCTATATACTCTAATAACCTCTTACAAGACTATGTTAATACGTGTTAAATAAACTTTAGTAGTAAAAATAACGCTTATAAGACTATAATATAAACACCTAATATTAATTATTATGTATATAATATTCATCTAGTTAATTAATAAGTATGTAGTAATAAGATTTATGTTTATATTTATATTTTAAAACTTCTATTATTTTCTTTATAATATTATTTTATTTATTTTAGCTAGAGGCCTTTGCTTGTGATAGTAAGTAAAAACTATTCTTTTTTTAATATTTCTTCTTTTTTTTCTTTATTTCTATCTTTTTTTTTTTTTTGTTAGTATTTATTTATCTAGTTTTTATTAATACTATAGTAGCTAAATATGACTAATTTACTTTTATATATTTATACTTATTCTTTATATAACTAAAAGAATTGTATTAATAATAAAAGTTTTATTTATAGCACTAGTTAAATTCCTTTTAGCTTATTTAAAGTATTTTAAATTAATTATTTTATAATTTTACTATTTCTACACGTGTGGGTGTTACTTTCTAATTTATTAATTTAAATATTAATATAAATAATATTATATAAATAGCCGTAGTAGTTCTGTAGTTACTTAATATAATTTATATAAAGTTATTACTAATATAAATTACTTTCTATATGTATTTTTTAAAGCTTAGTGTTATTAAAAGAGCTATAATATACTTCTAAAGCTCTTTATTTAATCTCTAAGTAAATATACTTTATTTTATATTTTATATTTTTATTTAATTAATTACTTTTTACTAGTAGTAGCTTCTTATTAAACCCTATATAATACTTTTTTACTAATTTTTATTTTATTTTATGCTTTGTAGTTTGTCTAGAGACTTTTACCTTTAGTACTAGTTTTTAAACTAGAAGTCTATAAATACTTATATTCTTTTAAAAATAGTATTATTTCTTTAATTAGAGAGCTATAAAAGAATAGTTTATATTACTTATTTTTTTAAATACTAAAAAAAATAGTCTATCTGTTCTTTCTTACTGTCTATATAGTATTTATTAAATTATAATTTAGCTTTAGCTTATTACTTAAATATAAAATAAAAAAACTATATACTATTAAATATAAAAGATTTAGAAAAATTAAATAGTTTAACTACTAATTTAATTACTAGTTATGGTGTGGGTATAAAGAGAGTTACTAGTATTATTACTAAAACTTATAAAAATAGCCTTATTAGAGAATTACAACCTTCTAGTATAGTTAATTTTTTAGATATTATTTATAATATATTTATAATCTTCTTAAGTAAGGTACTGTTACTAGCTTTATTTATTAAAAATAAAATTTTCTATTTATCACATTAAGTAGGGTAGTTATTAAGTTTAATTTCTATCTAGCTTATTACTACTTTAATAGCTAAAGGTTTTAACCTTTATAAAGTAAGTAACTAGCATAGTTTATAGCTAATCTATTTATTATTATATCTTATATTAAGTAAGTTTATTACTTAAGTTATTAATATAAGTACTAAATAGTTATTAATATTTATTAATACTTACTATACTATTAAATAGTACTTCTATAATACTAGAGAGTCTTTTATTTTTTTATAAAGTTAATTATACTACCAAAAACCTCTTAGCCTTTACAAGAAATAAAATTAATTAAATCCAAATATAAATATTTAGGTTAATAATAGTAATTAAGTGAAAATAAAATAAATTTAATAAAAAGTTAATTATATATACTATAGAGACTTAATAGCTAACTTCTATTAAGTTACTAAAATTATATAGTTACGTATAAAGTTAAAGCTAAGATAATTATTTTAGTTAACTATTCTAAACTCTAGCTTATTATAATTTTATTAAAGTTATTAGAAAATATTATACAGTTCTAAGCACCTCTTAAATAGTATTAAATAAAAGTATTTAAACTTATATTATAAATTATTTGCTTAGTTTTAAAGCTAAAGTATTTTTAAATAGTAATATTTTTTAGAGTAAAATTAAAAGAGCCTTTAACACCTAAATTACTTATAATATTTTTTAATTAAATAGTAATAATAGAAAAAACAGAGCTAAAAAGGACTTAGTAATACTAAAAATTATAAAGAAATTACTAGAATTTATAGAAAAGAGTAATATTAATAACGTAGTTAATATACTTAATAACTAAAAAAATAGTTAGTAAAACTAAAGAAGTACTAAAAAAAGAAAAGTACTTACACTACTAAATAATTAGAAATTAAGTAGATAGAGTTTAAAAATAATAGTATAATAGTATATTAATATTACTAAAACTATTAGAAATAGGCTTATAATTACTATTACTAGATCTATTACTATTTTTTTAATTACTACTAAAAGTACTACTAATTACTATATATAATAAGGAGTTAATATAGTAGTAAGTAAATACTAATAAAATAAATTAAAACTAAATTCTATTAAGCTAAAATATAGGTAGTAAGCCTTTTATTTTATAATCTTAAATATTATTAAGGTGCAAGTGTAACATAAGTGTAATAATAATATTAAACTTATATAATAATAGTATTATACTTATATCTTAAAGAATATTATATATAGTAATATTTACTTAAGTGTTTTATATTATTACACTATAGAACCTACACTATAATTAATAATAGCTATTATAGAAGTGTAGTAAAAAAGAGAATTATAATCTAAAAAAAGCTTAAAAAAAGTATAAAAAAAAGAAAAGCTAGAAAAGTAGAAGAGGCTAAAAAGAGCTTAAAAATAGAATATCTAGATTTAAAAAATAGAATAAAAAAGAGATAAAGAAATAAAGAAAGTTAAGTTTTATTTATAAACTTAAATAAAGTACTAAAGTTATAGTATATAATAATAGCTTTATAATATTATTATTACCTAATAATAGTTACCTTAATATTATATTACTATAAATAGAAGAAGTAACTTAATAGATTTTTAGAAAAAAAGACAATTATTAGTTAGCAAAGGCTTCTTTAAAATTCGTGTTATAATAATAAGATAATAAAAAAAAGAAAAAGAAGTAAAGTAAAATATAATTTAAGAGCTAAAATAGTTATAAAAAGAAAAGAACTAAAAATCAAACACTAGTTAAAGAGTATAAAAAATTAGAATAGAAGAAAAAAGACTATACTAAAACCTTATTAAAATAATAAGCTAAACTAGTTAAGAATGTTTAAAACTATAGTACTAAATTACTATTATCTTAATAGCCAACTATAAAGTACTTTATTTAGAGACATTTTAAGTAAAAGTAATAAAAATTATTATTAAAGCTATTATACTATAAATGTTTATAATACTAAGAGCACTTTTTACTTAATATATTATTATTATTCTTAAAAAATAAATTTTAAAGAATGTCTTGTATTACAAAAGTTTAAAGAGATATTAGTAAAGTAGTTTATATATAAAATTAATAAACTATTAGAAATATAAGTTAAAGTGCTAATAAAACTAAAAATAATATATAAAAGAAATATTAAGCTACATAAAAAAAACTAGCTAAATTAAAATCTTTTAAGTAATTATTAAAAGCTAGGTTTATATAAATAATATAAATATATTAATAAAGTTTAAAAGAGCATTATATAACTACTTAATTATAGTAATTTAGTTTTAGAAACATCTAGTTAAGATAGTTAGTAAAAAAGTAAAAAGACTAAGTTAAGAGAACTTTAAAGAAACTTAATAAAAACTTAAAGAGGTTCTAAAGATACTACTAAAAAAAACTATATTATAGCTAATTTTATTACTACTTATAAAAACATAGTTACTAAAAGTTAATTACTAGAAAAAAATTAAAAATATTAACAGTAAATTAAAAGCTTATATAAAGTAAATTAGAAAAATAGATTTCTACTATATTAGTAACTTATATAAACTTAATATTTTACTTAAATACTATTTTAAGTTACCTAATAGCTATTTACAAAGAGCTTGTATAAATTTTTACTAATTTATTTATAGTATATTATTTAAGCTCTTATTACTATTATTTTTGTTAAAATTATTAGAGTAAGTTATATAGTATTAAATACTTTTCAAATAAAAATAAACATAACTATTTAAATATATATTATAAAATATTTAAGTCTTATTCAGGCTTAAGAAGCTGTTAATAAATAGTACTAGTATTAATAAATTTACTAGCATTTTATATATTTTATTTAAGATATTTTTTAATTAGATTTTAGTAATAACACTAATAATATTAAGAAAAGTATATAAAGTAAAAGAAAGTCAAAAAATTATTAAAGTTTTTAAAAAAAGATATGTTAACATTATGTTTAATTTAGCTAGTAAAAAAAATATAAGTATAGTATACTAGCTAAGTAAGAAATATATAAAAAAGACCTTTTTTATTAAATACTAAGAAACTAAGTAAATAAAAGGTATAAGTATTTATTTAAAAAAGTATTAATACTACTAACTTCTTAAAAAAAAGTACTTGTAATAATTGCTGTTAAGACTATTATTATCCTTTTAAATATCTTTTAGCATATTATTACTTTTTATAAGTCTAGAAAAAAAATCCGTATTAGTTATAGTATAGAGAAAATAAGTAGAGTAGCTATAAACTAAGTAAAGTTTAAAAAAAGATAATAAGCATAAGGTTTAAGTCTTATTTAAAGAAATAAAAAAGTTTAAAAAGCAATTAAAAATAAGCAAAAGTTATATTAAAATTTAAAACAAAAAAGAGATTATAAGAAAAATAAATTATTATCTTTAGAAATGTAAGGGTCCAGGCCAATGATAGTAATTAAATAAAATAAAGTAGATTTAATAAAGAGTTAACTATATATACTATAGAGACTTAATAGTTAACCCTTATTAAGTCACTAAGGTCACGTGGTTACGCATGGAGTTAAAGCTAAGATAATTATTTTAGTTAACTATTTTAAGCTCTAGCCTATTACATTATCCTTCTTCTTATAGACTAGATAGGGGCTCTCTGGTGAACTATTTACTTAAGAGCTTCTATAGGCCTATTTTAGGTTCTATTTACTATAGCTTTTTCTAAAGCTCTTATTAATAGTTTACTAGTAGAAGTTTATGTTTGCCTCTTTATAGAAGCGTTATATACTCCTTCTAATAATCTAATACTATTATATCTTCTAGCTAGCTTACTAGCTCTATAGTTATTAATATATAGTTTTTTTATTTTACTTTATACTGTAGCTGGTGGCCTTGCTCTTGTTTTATTTATATCTTAGTAATAATATTCTACACTACATGCTCTTTATAGTCATCTATCTGGATTAATAGTAGCTAAAGGTTATCTATAGGCTAGCTTAATAATAGATTATTACTTACTAGCTATAGTTTGTCTATATAAAACGTTAGGTTTAGCCCTAGGAGCGTATTTAGCTTTATAGTGTGTAAGCTAATTATATTTTCTATAGTATATTTAGTATTCTTCTAGTCTAGCTTCTTATTTCTTTATCTAGTAGAGAGTTAGTTACTAAGCTTTAGCTATATCTTATCTCTAACACGTAGTTATAGGGCTTTATCTTAATATTAGTTTATTTATTTTTCTTACTCTTACTATACCTTAGTTATAGTTACTTGTGCTAAGTTAATATATTTTTTTAGCTTTCTTATAATTTCTCTAGCGCTAGCTTTTAGGTCTTAAGCTGTTATATTACGCCTAGTTCTAATATCTACTTATAGCAGTTCTATATTATATTTATACTGAAGAAAGAATAGGCTTATTTTTATTAAAATAGTATCTCTTTTCTTTACTATAATTTTAGCTATTAGGTAGAGCTTTACTTAGTTTACTTAGTCCTACACAACAAACGCTTAAAGATAGGCCTTAACTATGCTATTTATTCTTTCTATTAAACTATCTATTTATAAATAAAACGCTATTAATAATCGCCTTTTAATTCTTAGGATTTTATAAAGCTTAGTTTAGAACTCGCTGATAAATTAGCTGCTATAATTAAATACTATAGTATTAAAAATTTAATAGTAAGTAATAATCTTACAAATAAAAGCCCATATTACTATCTTAATATCTATATTTAGAAAAGGGTAGAGAGTTATGTTCTTGCTTAGTCTATTAGTAATTACCAGTAAGACCATACAGCTATCGCTTTCTAGTAATCTAGTTACAAAATTTATTAAGATCTTTTTCTAAATATGATTAGAAATAGGCAATAAGCGTAACAGCCTTTGCTAGTAATCTCTTTATAGCTTTATATAGCTATAAACATTATAGTTTTAAATATAATACTATACGTGGTTTGACATCTCTAGCTAAAAGTAATTTCTTATTAATATTAGATAGATGCTCTGTTGTCCTAGGTATTCTATTACTTATAATAAATAAATCTAGTAGATAATTAATATCCTTAATAGCTCTAAGTCAGGCACCTACTTTCTATTCTAATAATAAAGGGTCTTATCTTCATTAATCATGCACTTAGCTAGCGAAACTTTTAGTTTAAGTTCTGAAAAAAATCTCTACTCCTAATTACAGAGAGCCTATACTATTCTTATATATACTTTATTATCTAGTACTGTATTATACTATTTTAGTTTAAGCTTATTATAAGACTCCTAGGCATAAGACTCCTAGGCTTTAGTTATGCTATCTTTTATAATTATTAAAAAACTAATTTAAGTAGAAAAGGCCTATACTGTTTGCTTATTATTATTTAATTTAAGCTCTTCTTTCTAACATGTAACTACTGGCTTTAATAGCTAAATTCTATAGCTTTTTAGCCTTTTGTTATCTTCTTTACTTAGATAATCCTATTCACGTCTTAATAGTATATTAGCTCATATATTTTCTTTTTCTAGCTTATATTAAATCTTTATATTATATTAGCTAAGGAATAACTGCTAGCGCGTGTATCTTTTACTTAATTTTCAAAACCTTATAAAGTACTTAAGATTTTTGTGATTAGTAATAACCTAGAATTTTTTAATAGACTGTAATTTAGTATCTTATGTCTTTAGATAATAAATAATTACAAGGAGTTCTTTATTATGTATTTTGTAATTATATTCTATAAGTATATTCTTTTTTAAAAAATATGTATATAAACACAGCACACTATCGTCGCCGTATTATAAAAGGACTTTTTTAGTTATGTGATTTAAAAAGTCAGCTTCTAAAACAATCTTATAGTTAGAATTAAATTAGGCTAGTATTAATTCTAATATAAAGATCTTCTTTAGTTTATTAAATGCTATTTGCTTTTTATTAGTCTATTAGAACAACACGTTACTCGTAAGTCTTATAAGTAAAATAGTAATTTCTAAAAAAGACTTAATAAACTAATGATAGAAATTAGCGAATTTAAGAAAACTTTTAACTTCTCTTATAGTTATTAGAGGTTGCTACTTAGTAATTACTTTTATCTTAGCAGGATCCATTTAAATTCCTTGCCCTATTTTAATAATAAACTCTAGATATTTTGTGCTCTTGGTTTCGAATTTGCACTTTTTAATATCTAGATGTAAACCTGCAGCGCTAAGTTTCTCTAGTACTAAGTTAATTTACCAGTAATACTCTTTTAGTAAGTCTAAAGAGTAGATAGGTATATTATTAAGAAAAGCTAAATAGAACTTATTAAGATATTTCTATAGGGTCTAGTTTATATACCGCTAAAATATACTAGAGGCTCCTGCTAGTCTAAAAGGTGTAACTAGCTATTTAAAGAGTTTAAATCTTATATAAAAAGCCGTTAGCTATTCGTTTTCCTTTATAATATAAATCTTATAGAAGGCTACTAAAATGTTGAGCTTAGTATACTATCTTACTTTACTAATCTAGCTAAGCGTTTTATAGATTAGGGGAAGAGAGTATTTATTCTTTTTAGAAATCTTATTAAGCGTATAGTAGTTAATATAAAAGTAAAGGCCTCTACTAAACTTATATATAAATAGTACTAAAACTATAGCTAGGGAGTTACTCACGTAGATAAAGCCCTTCTCTAGTAGCAGCGTCAACTCTTTTTATAGTACTAGTAATTTCTTTTTTAATATATTATACAGTGGTTCTTATGGGACCTTAGGGTCCTTCCTATTAATTTTTTTAAGTTTAATATAATGGTTTATTCCAGGACCTTGTAGCGGTAGGAGCTTGTCTGCTTTCTTCTCTAAAAACAGCTTTAGATACTTCCGATAGGCCTTAGGAAGTAGTATTCTAGGATCCAGCTTTGGTTTAGGCGCTAAGGCCTTTTGAATATCTGCCAGCAATGCTACAAAGATGCGTATTTCACTTTTTCTTTTTAATCTATCTATCTATATTGAAAAAGTAGCTGCGCTAACCTCTATTAGCTTCTGCTAACGCAGTTTCTTCTCTTTCTTACTACAAACTCTTATTCCTAAAGCATGAATATAAAACGATTTCTTTGCTAGCGTGATTGTAATATTATTTTGGTTCGTCTAAAGCCTGCCTAAAATAAGATCGAACTTCAGCGCGTTGTTAATAACATATGCATAGGCTCATTCAGTATGTCCTTTAACATTAAGGTTAATTTGTATAACCTGGGTAACCCTTTTAGGTTTCCTATGTACTCTGACGACCCCTTATAGGGCTATGTTGATACGTGCTAAATAGGCTTTAGCAGCAAAAGCAGAGCTCACAAGACTATAGCATAAACACCCGGTATTAATCATTATGTATGCGATATTCGTCTGGTTGATTAATGAGTGTACAGTAATAGGGTCTGCGTCCATGTGTGCATTTCGGAACTTCCGCCATTCTCTTTATAATACTACTTTACCCATTTCGGCTGGGGGCCCCTGCTCGTGACGGTGAGCAAGGGCTATTCTTTTCCTAACGCTTCTTCTTCTTCTTCATCTCCGTCTTCTTTGTCTCTTTCGTTAGCGTCTATTTGTCTAGTCTTTGCTAATGCTGCAGTGGCTGGGCATGACTAATTTGCTCTTACATGTTTACACTTGTTCTTTATGTGGCCGGGAGAACCGCATCGATAACAGAGACCTTACTTACGACGCCGGTCAAATTCCTTTTGGCTTACCCGGAGTGTTCTAGATTAGTTGTCCTGTGGTTTCGCTGCCCCTGCACGCGTGGGTGTCGCTTCCCAATCCATCAGTTCAGGCGTCAGTGTGGATGGCGTTATATAGATAGCCGTAGCGGTCCTACAGTTACTTAATATAATCTACATAAGGTTGTTGCTAACACGAATTACTTTCTGAGTGTACTCTTCGAAGCTTAACGTTGCTGAAAGGGCTGTAATGTGCTTCTGGAGCTCTCCATCCAATCCCCAGGTGAACATACTCTTCTTTACGTCTTCATCCAGCCGATCGCTTCCTACTAGCAGCAGCTCCTTATTAAACTCCATGTGGTACTCTCTTACTAACTTCTTCTTCTGTTTCATGCTTTGCAGCTTGTCTAGAGACTTTTGCCTTTAGTACTAGTCTTCAAACTGGGAGTCCATAAACGCCCACATTGCTTCAAGGGTGGCATTGTTTCTTCAATTGGAGAGCCATGAAAGGACGGTTTGTGCTGCTCGTCCCTTCAAACGCTGAAAGAGATAGTCCATCTGTCCTTCCTCACCGCCCATACGGTATCCATCAAATCGTAACTTGGCCTTAGCTTAATACTTGAACGTAGGGTAAAGAGACCGTGTGCCATCAAACATAGGGGGTTCAGGGAAATTGAATGGTTTGACTACTGGTTCGATTGCTGGTTGTGGCGTTAGCACGAAGGGAGTTACTGGTGTCGTCACTAGGACCCGTAGAGGTAGCCTTAATGGGGAATCGCGACCTTCTAGTGCAGTCAGCCTCTCGGACATCACTCGTAACACGTTCATAATCTCCCCGAGTGAGGTGCTGTCGCTGGCTCTATTAGCTGGGGATAGAGCTTTCCCTTTGTCGCGCCAAGCAGGGTGGTCGTTAAGTTCAACCTCTACCTAGCTCATCACTACTTCAACGGCTGGGACTTCCAACCCTTGTGAAGCAAGCGACCGGCATAGTTCGCGGCCGATCTATTCGTTGTCGTATCCTGCGTCAAGCAGGTTCGTCGCTCGGGCCATTAGTGCAGATACCGAGTGGTCGTTAGCGTCCATTAATGCTCGGTGTACTGCTGGATGGCGCTTCCCTAATGCTGGAGAGCCTCTCGCTCTTCCACAAGGTCGATCGTACTGCCAAAGGCCTCTCGGCCTCTGCGAAAAATAGGGTTAATCAAATCCAAATGTAAGGGTCCAGGCCAATGATGGCAATTAGGTGAAACAGAGTGGATTTAATAAAGAGTCAACTACGTACGCTACAGAGACTTGATAGTTAACCCCTGCCAAGTCGCTAAGGTCACGTGGTTACGCACGGAGTCAAAGCCGAGACAACTGTCTTAGTCAACCATCCTGGGCTCTAGCCCATTACAAGAAAATAGAATAGGATTTAGCTTTACTTTTTATTAAATATTTAGTAGTTTAGTTTTTCTTTTTTAATATAATAGCTTAATAGGGCCAAGCTATTAAATAAGAAAGATATATAATAAAGTAAGGTATTTAATAAATGTTTAGTTACATATTAGTACTTTTATCTACTTTTATAGAAATTCTAATAAGTAATTAATTAATTAATTAACAACCTAATTAACTATTAACGAATTTAATAAATTATTCTTTTATTCTATTTATATTAAGTAAAACTATTAGAGTAATATAATTTCTACTCTACTTTACTATAATATACTTTTATATAAAAATAAAGTTAAGTTCTAATTTTTAATTATTACAGATACATATTTCTAGAACCTTATTAATATTAATACGAATATACTAGCTTTATATCTTGTTAATTTAATCTTAAAATCTTAAGGTTAAAATATAGTTATAAATAGTAATAATAAAGTAATAATTAGTTTATATATATACACCTTTAAATTTCTTGTATTAGTGGTTTAAATTAATAAATAAGTATATATAAAACTTACTATAATCTATATAAGTATTTTTATAATATAAGTAATTTAGAGACAGGGCTACTTTATAAGTAAAATTATATAATTAATTAATTTTACGGAAGTAGAAAAGCCTATAGAGGATTTTTATAAATATAAATAGTTAAAATATTAAGGTAGTTAAAGTATATAAGTAATTAAAAAATATAAATAATATATTTATATAAGAAATCTTAATCTCTACTTAAATAACTCTAATATTCTAACTACTTATATTCGGAAAAATTTCCTATAGGCTTTTCTATTTATGTAAAATTAAGTAATTATATAACTAACTTATAAAATAGCTATATATTTAAAAAGCTTTATTATTTAATATTATCTTACTTTTTACGTAAGCTAGTACTAAGCTATATTTAGTATTCTAAATTTAAGTTTATATTATAATTTTAATAAAAAGTTTCTGAATTCTTTAAGCTTTTAACTTATTTAAATTAAAACTATACTATTTTTATTTCTTTTATCTTTATTTTTTAAAATGCTAAATTTTTAAAATATTAAATATACAAAAAAAAACGCAAGACATAGCTAAGTTAGAAAAATAAAGTTTAATAAATTTTATAAATTCTAATTATCTAGATATTATTAAAAAGGTATACTAAAGTCTACCAAACTTTTTACCTAAGTATAAAACTAGTAAAATATAAAATAAAAAGTTATATAAAAATTATTTTAGTTATAATAAAAAAGGAAACAAATAGCATAAAACTATAAATAGAAAAGTAAATATTCTAAGCCTAAAATCAACTATAATTAAGAAATTAAACAAATAATATAAAGACTTTATTTCTTAATTTTTACTTTTATTTTCTTTTTTAGCTACTAGAGAATAAGAGTAATAAAAGTATTAACTATAATAAATTAGTCTTTTACTTTCTAATTTAATTACGCTTTTAAATAGCTAGTGTAGTGCCAAGAATATTTAGTAAGTAAAATCTATAAATTTTAAAATTTATAAATTATTTTTATTTTAGAATAACACAATAATAAAAGTAACTAAGCTTAGAATTAGTCTAAAATATTTAAATAAATAACTATAGTTAGAGGCTATACATGTAATTATTTTTAGTTTTATTTCTATAAAATTTAATATTTAGGAATTTGTTTATAATCTTATAAAATAGAAACTTAAATTTAGGAATTAAGTTCTTTAAACTAGAAACTAGCGTGAAACAGAAACATAAGAATAAAATCTAAATTTATAGAAAGTATTATAAAAAAGCTTTATAGATTAACTCTTACCTTTTTACTATAATATTAGAAGAAACTAAAACTATAGTTAAAGCCTAAAACTAAACTTTAAAAATTAAAAACAAAAAAAAAAAAAGAAGTTACTTAATATAAAATTAAATCTATATTCTATATATCTTACTATTTTTATAGAATGTAGTAAAATCTTTTTTATTTTTTTATATATAAAACTTTTTATAACTACTACTCTAATAAAAATGTTATTAAATATAGTAAGCTAATTATAGTAATTTTAGATAATAGCTTTTATAAAGTTATTTATATAATTTTAATACTTTATTAAAACTTAGTAAATACTTTTATAAAGTTATTTATTATTTATAATAAATCTATTTAATTAAATTAATTTAATATAACTATACTACACTAGCTGTAGCTTATAAGTATAAATAGTAATTTTTTTATATTACTATACTATTATACTAGAGTATTATATTATTTAATATTAACTAATATTACCTATTTCCTTTTTTCTATTTTAGAGTAGACTTTTATAAAAATGTAGCTAAAGTAAGTTAGTATTTTTTTTACTATAGTAATATACCTACTACTATATAATTTAATAATAGTTGTTTTTTGTTATTTTAAAAGTAGTATAGCTAGAAGTTTTATATATTCTTAGATTACAGCATACAGCTACTTTTTTAGCTGGTTTTAAGTATTTTAAGTATAAGAATATAATAAAAAGCGTTTAATTAACTACTAAGTAATTTTAAATTAATTTTTATAGTAACTAGCTAAGAGCTTAAAAACTAGAGTATAAAATAAATAATAAAATAAAGCTTTAAGTAGCTAGTAATAGTTAATATTATCTAAAAATTAAGTACTTTATAAAAATTAAGCTATTAACTTTAGTAGTAAATACTTTAATTCTAGTACTACTTTATTATATTTATATACTTATTCTAAATATTATACTAAGCTTATAAAGGCTAAACTACCTATAGAAACGTTTTCTATAACCTAGATTACTATTATAGACGGTAATAAAGAAGGAAGTATAGCTAAGAAGGCGCTAATATAAAAGACATAGTATAAAAAAATATATAAAAGATACTAAAGAGCTAAGGTAAATTAATAAAGACAAAACTTATAAATAAAATTACTTTATAATAAGTTTAAGTTCTATAGGGAATAGTATCCTAATAGGTAAGTAAGTTAAATAACTAACTACAGCAGAATATTAACAAAATAAGTACTAATAAGACTAATAAAAATAGGTATAAACTAAAACTAGACTTATCTTTCTTTATTTTCTTTAGTAGTATCTAATATACTTTTAACTAATATATAATATACGCATAAAGGATTTCCTATAAATATAAGATAGTATATAGCTTAAGGATATTTTAGATTCTTTATAGTTACTCTAAAATTAAGGTTTATATCTTAAGTAAAATAGTTTAATATTATCCTGTTAAATCTTAACTTACTGTATTATTTCTTTTTATTTTAACTAAGCTAAACTAAACTCTATTAAGTTTAACAAGCTATCTAATCCGGACGCGAGGGAACTAATTAAAGTATTATATAATTAGTTAAATAACTAGTTACTAGTTTAATATATATAAGTAAGTTAGTAACCTATAATATTATAATTACTATCTTAAGAGAGTAAGAGAAGCTATTAGATAGATTTTAATAACTAATTATTAAAAGTTTATAATAACTTACTACAAGAACAAACAGGAACTTTATTTGTTAAAAGAAAGTAGTAATAAAAAAAAAGTTATAATAGGATCTTTATTTATAACTAGAAGTATATCTAGAGAATAGAAAAGTGCGTAATAAATTATCTAAAAATAAGAAATAGCTATTATAAAATTACAGGAAGCCTTAATAAATATATAATAATAAATTAAAATAACTAAATACTAGAAAAAAGATATAGTAAAGATACTATCTCTAGTAAAATTTAATAGTAATAGGGATAACCTTAAGACCTTTATAGTAATAATAAATTTCTATTATTATTTCTATTAAGCCTTATTTATAACTAATTAAGACTAAATCTTTGTAGTTAATATGAATATAGTAGGAAAAGCTATAAAATAGTTTAAACTACTTACTAGAAACCATTTAGTAAATAGAGAACCTAATCTAGGAAAAGTAGAACTTAAAAACTATAATAGTAATATATAAAAAGCCTTTAAAGATTATAAAAGCTTCAAAAAAAAGATGATTATAGTCTTTAGAGAAATTAATAAAGAAATAGAAGTAATTTAAAAGCTCTAATAGTTTAAGTAATAAACATTAGCAACTAACTATACTACAGAATTTAAATAAATCTAATTATAACTTAACTAGGTAAATTAACTATTGGTTATGATATACTATAAAGGATTAAAAGACTAAATTAAGGACGAAATCTCTAAAGAGAAATAGCTAAATATATTACTCAAAATTATCAAACAAGCAGTAACTATTAATAATTTCTAATACTAATAAGAGTAAGAAAAGAAAGTATGAATAAAACTAGTAATTTATATACCTAGAAAGAATAAGAAAAACACCTAAACATATAATATAATATATATTAATAAAGTATTTATTAAAAAAAAGTAGGGAAAGTGAAATTAAAAATAAATAAAACACTACACATATAAAGCCTGCTTAGAATATAAAAAATAAAAACACTTTATTAAAGATTATAAGTAGTAATAATTAGATATTAAGAAGACTTATATTTAGACTAAAGTACTAAAGGAAATTAAAATAGCTATAGTCTAAATAAAATAAGCACAAGACATAATAACATAAGAGACTATAATATAAAGAATTTAGAAAAAGTAATACTAGATATATAGAAGTTATATATATCTCAGGTAAAAATATAAAATATTGTATTAATAAGTTAAGAATTATTTAGTAGAATAATCTAATAATATAACTATTATAATATAAGATACAGCAGTATAATAACACAATACTAAAACTAAAAAAAAAAATATAAAGGTTCTATGAAATCATAGAACAGGAAGGAGGACCCTTTAAAAAAAAAAAAAACTAAAAATTTAAATAAAAAAAATTATAAAATAAATAAAAGTAAAGAACTTATATTTATAATAATTATATAACAGGTATGCTGGGAACACTGTTGGATATATAAATCTAAGTATTATCTAGAAAAATACTATATTACTAAACACTAGAAAGTTATTTTAAGAGATGGAATATATAAATACTAATAAGTACTATAGTTAGCAGGAAACAAGTAACATAAAGAACTAAATAAACAAGAATTAACTATATAAATAAATAAAATCTATAAATAGATATTTATGTTAGTTATAATTAATATAATATAATACCACCCCGTTAAACATCCAGGACTAGGATGGAATTAAAGTAAAAAAAAAAAGAAACTTATTTATTAACTCTATAAATACAAGACAACTACGCCGTAGATAGGGTAATAAAATAGAAATACTAGATATATATAATACTAAGTTATATAAGAATAAACTATAGATAGAATAAGCACACCATACGTGTTAAAGAGCTAAGAATAAAAAAAATATTATAATAACTAGTAAACTAAAAAAAACTCAACCTATAATAAGAATTAATTTATATGGATTTAGAAAATAAACTACAGGACTCAAACTCAAGCTAATATAAATAATTATTATAGAATAAGTATTAATTAGAATGCTGATTATACTAGACTAAATATTACTAAAAAGAATAGTTAGTTATAGAGTTATATAAAAAACTCATATATTAGAAATACTTCTTAAAATAGAAATATTAGGATTATAGAGAACAAGCTAGAAATACATATAAAATACTTAATAGTAAAGTATACTAATTCTGAAGATATTTAATCTATAAACCTAAAGAAGAAACACTAAAGAAATAACTGCTACTTAGGAGTTAGCTATAAATAAAAAACTAGAAAACCAGTAGACTACAACTAAACCACTAGAAAGTTAAAAAGAGATTAGAAAGAATATATTAATTATATACATATAACTAAACTAATAAAAATATGAAAATAAGTTATATATAGATGTATATATTAATAGTAATAGAATACTAGCACTCATAAACAGCAGGGCTAGCAAGACACTTATATTAAATAAATAAATATAAAGATACTAAATACTAATTAGAGTTTTAAATAAACTTATATGAGTAAAACACATAGACAATAGTCTAATAGCATTTAGAAAAGATCTAATTAATCTTAAAATACGGAATATAATTATTTAGGCAGCAGGTTATAAGAATAACTGTTATATTAAAATTATAAATCTAGATAGTAAGAATTTTATCTTAGGATAGAACTAGCTAGCATAATAGAATCTAATTATTAATTAGAAAAGAAAAACTATAGGAATCAGGAACGACCACCACAGATAATAATAACAAGTAATAATATAAATAAAAAAAATAATATTTCACGAAACTAAATTCATTATGCTATAAGAATATTAAGAAGAATTTAAAGAATAGTTCTTTAAGAAAGCTAAAGACTAATTACTAGAATAATAAAACTAGGACCACAAAATCACGCTTAAGGAAGAAACGGATTTAAAACTAGAACTATTATATTAAGTACCTATTTACTAACAGGAAGAGCTACGGAAGTTCTTATAAAAAAACTAATAAAAAAATATATATAAATAAGCAAAAGCAAGATGGCCTTACTAATACTTTTTATACTAAAAAAGAATAGAAAATTATAGTTATATATTAACTACAAATACTTTAATAATATAATAGTAAAGAATTATTATTCTATACTATTAATATTAGAACTTATAGATAAGCTTAGAGGAGCAAAATAGTTTAGCTTTTTTAATATTAAAAATAAATATTACCAGATATAATAACTAAGAGACACAAGTAGATAATAGTATTTAAAATAAAATATAAACTATTTAAATACTTAGTTATGCTAATAGGACTTACTAATATACTAGCTATATTCCAGACAATTATTAATTATGTGCTGAGAAAATATCTAGATATATTTATAATAATATATTTTAATAACTTACTCATATACACAAACAGAACGCTAAAAGAATATATTAAGTATACTAGAAAGGTATTATAAAAGCTTAAGGAACATAAGCTATATATTTAAACAGAGAAATATATATTCCACAGAATAGAAATTAAATTCTTAAGATACTTAATATCCTGAAACGGAATAGTAGTTAACTTAGATAAAACTAAAGATATTCTATCTTAGCTAACACTAATAAATATAAAAGAAGTTTATTCTTTCCTTAGATTTATAGGGTTTTGCTGATAATTTATTAGGGACTACTTAAAAATTACGGCGCTCCTAATAGAATTACTTAAAAAGAATTAATAATTTAAGTAAAAACAACACAAAAAGAATGCTTTTAGAATATTAAAAGAAATATTCTAATAACCACTATTATTAAAAATATTTGATTTATGACTTTAAATAGAGATATATATAGATATATTAGATAGAGCTACTAAAGCTATTCTGTTATAAATATAAAATAATAAGTATAAGCACTTAGTAGACTTTTTATCTCATAAACTTATAAGTACTAAGTTAAACTATAATATTTATAATAAAAAACTATTAGTAATAGTATAAGTGTTTAAAAAATAGAGGCATTATTTAAAAAAAACTAAGCACTAAATTATCGTATATTCAGATTATAAAAATCTGACAGTGTTTACGATAACTAAGAAACTAAATTAATAATAAATTAGATAGTAGATATTAGTTTCTACTTTCAACTTTTAGATACTTTATAAATTAGGAAAAGAAAATATAATGGCTAATACACTCAGTTAATAAGCAGATTATATAAGAGATATACTAGAAATTTATAATATAATACTTAAGTAAAGATAGGATAGATCTCTAGAAAACTTATAAATAAATATTAAATTAATAGTTATTATTAAAAATATATAGTAAAAATAAATTAAAGAATATAATAACAGACGACTATAATAGCATGAAATGGGAACTATTTTTATACTAAAAGTATTATAGACTAAACTTATTAAAGACTAACATTCAGCTGAAATGCATAGATATTAAGGAATTAAAAAAACTATAGAACAGATTAACAGACATTTTTAGATTCCTAGAATATAGAAAAAGATTAGAACTATTCTTTTAAAATACATCAAGTGCAAAAAGAATAAAACGTTAAGATATAAGAAATATAGACTTATATAACTAATTTCTTTACTAGACTTATTAACGTTTTTTATAAGTAAGTAGGTTATATAAGTGAGTAGACCACCTAAAGCAAAAATCACAACACATTAACTATTAATAACTATAGCTTAATAAATCATAACTAAATCTATCTATAGTAAAGGTAAACTATTACTAGCTAAGTTAATTATCTAATAAGATTAAATCTAGACTATGTAATGTATAATAGTAACCTATAAAGTCCCCAAGAATACACTTAAGTGATGAATTAATAGAATTAGTTTATAACGTAATTATAAGCCTAATTTAAAGAAACTCATAAAGCGAGAAGAGAGGGCTATAGTTATATATATCTTAGACCTAAATTTATAAGAATTTACGCCTTAGCTTATTTACGTAAGAAAGATAGCTAATTATCTACTAGCTAAGTAATTTAATTTAATAGTTAATATCTAATAACTATATAACTTTATTATAAGGACTAAGGAAATTAAGATAAAATATAATAAAAAATATAATTATTAGCATGCTTGCTGTGAGGATCCTGCTATTATATAACTATAGTTTAATCTTATATATAACTATAAGGTAAAGTATAGTATTACTAATAAAAATATATATAACTTTAATAAGATAGGCTTCTAGATAGGTGTTTTATTAACTACTAAAGTTATTATAAACTCTAAGTAATATAATCAGCCTAAGACTATATAGCTAGGTAATAAGAAATAGATTATAATTATCTAAGATATAAATAGTTAAGGCTAGCTAATTCTACTATTTATTATTTTTACTAGTGTTGTTTATTTATTTTACTGGTATAAAAATAATAATCTACTACTAAGCTTAAAGATTATATTAAGTAAGAATAGCTAAATAATAAATATAATAAATATTAAGTGGCTAGAGCACTTTAATGAGTACATAAAGAATAAAACTATAGGTATTAATTATCTATTAATTCTAGATAGCTATAAGAGCTACGAGTTTCTTAAATTTTAGTTACTTTATAAAAAAAACAATATTTATATACTTTATATACTATTACATATGTTATATCTATTATAGTCTCTTAATATAAACTACTTTACGTCTCTTAAGCTGGCCTATAGATAGGAGGTTAATAAGCTAGTTAGAAATTATATTTTCTATATTACTAAGCTTAACTTTTTATTACTTTTTAAGACAGCCTATCTAGCCTTAATTACTAAAAGTAATATACATAAAGGATTTTGAGATATAAGTCTTATTCTATTTAACTTAAACGTTATTTTATTTAGGCTAGATATTAGGCTATAGAATTTTAAGCTACTTATAAAGATAACTCTATAAAAACTCTAGATACTTAATAATATTATTAAATTAGATAGTTAGTTTATTTACCTATATAGATATATAGAGCAGTACTAGAATAGCTTATTTATATTAATTTTAGAATTACTAGACTAGCTTATTAAGGGTGTATTGATAATAGTATATACTAATATCCTAATACACTTATAAATAACCACTTTATAATAAGCTAATAATATCATATCAGAGCATAAAAAGCATAAAAAGAAGTATATATAAAGACTAAAGACTTTATTATAGGTAAAAAATGTAGCTATAGTAGCTTAAGCTAATATTAATACATAAATAAAAATAGAAATAGCTTCTAATAAAAAATATAAAGTTAATAGTCTATAATAGTCTAGGTACTGTAGACGCTGTAGGTAGACTAAGTATAATATAAAAAAGTATCTATAAATTAAAGCTAAGACTAGCTATTTACCTATTAATTCTAGTAATAATAATTAATAGTTATAGGTTGTTATTAGCTGTTAAAATAGTAGAAATTAGTTAAAATAGTCCACTCACTTATATAACCCACTCACTTATAAAAAACGTTATAGAAATTAGTTATAATAGACTTTATTACGAGAATACCAATAACAACCATCTTTTAAGGTTAATAGTATGATATAATACTAGTTATAGTAAATTAATTTATAAAACACATATACTTTAAACTAACGTATATAGAAATTAAAGTAGATAAATTAGTAACTATACTAATTAAATTATTAATCACATAATATAAATTACCATAAGAATTTAGTACAGATAGAGATAAATTATTTATATTAATATTCTAGAAAATATTTATAAAGAAGTTAGGGGCAGAACACCGCCTCTTAATAGTATTTTATCTATAAATAAATAAATAGATAGAATAGACAAATCAGATATTAAAATAATATCTATAAATATACGTTAATAAATAGGAAGATAATTAGATTAACTTATTACTAATAGCTGAGTTTATATATAACTCTGTAAAGTTATTAACTACAGGAAAATTACTATTTTATATAAACTATAGTTATAAGCCTACAGCTTATCGAGAACCATAGAAACTAAATAAAATATTAGAATCTATAAGACTAAAGATTAAAGAACTATAATAACTTTATTAGAAAATTATATAAAAGATCACCCATAAAGGCAATCTTAGTAAACAAAAAAAGGATAAGTCTAAAGTTAAGGGACTAATTTTTAAGAAAGAAGATAAAATTTTTCTATTATAAAAAAATTTAAAAACTAAACGACCATTAAAGAAACTGGATTATATTAAATTAGAACTATTTAAGATTAAATGATGAATAAAACCTGTAAATTATAAATTATAACTACTTAAAAATATAAGAATTTACTTAGTTTTTTATATCTTATTACTAGAATCAGCACTATAAAATACTAAACTATAGATAAGACTTAAACTTAAGAAAGATACTACTAAGTATAAAGTCTAATAAATTTTAAACTATTAATAGTTTAGGCGTTAGTGGAAATACTTAATTAAATAAAAAAATTATAAACCTAAAAATAACACCTAAAAGCTAGTTAGGAACTTAAGAATAATTTAGAGCTAATTAATTAGTACTATTAAATAAAACAATAAACGCTTATTCTAAGGCTATATTTAATAAATAAGAAGAATATAAAACGTTTTATTTAAAACCTAAGAAAAAAGGCAAAGTGATACTAAATGTTAAAGATAGTAGTATACTAGATTAATTCTAATAGTTTTACTCTTCTTTTTTATTATATGAATTTTATTAATTAAAGTAAGCTCGTGCTAGAATATCTTCTTCTTTTAGAAATTTATTTAAGCTAGTTACTAATAAAGACAGAACTTATAAACTTAAGATATATAATTTAGATCTAATAGTTACTATTAAATGCTTTATAACTAATCTAATAAAATATAATAAGTCTTAAGAGTCTCTCAACAGGATCTTTTAATCTACTAATATAGTTTCTTTTTATTATAATTTAAATAATTCTATTCTTATTACGACACTATAAGATCGCACTTTATGTTTTAATTAATATATTTAGAATATTATCTAAAAGCTAAGTCCACTAGACAGCGGCAGCTAGTATTATAATAATAAAAATAAAAAGATAACATTAAACAGCTATATACTTAGACTCTTTAAGCTAGATAGTAAACTTATTTTAAGAATAATTCCACTTAAGTTATCCTTAGGAAATTAGAAGGATAGAAAAGATATAAGAGGTTTTTATAATCTTAGCTTTCACACAAAAGACTAGCTCCCTTTATACTATTTATAAAAAAAAGAACAAAATAACCTTCAGGCTAAAGGCTTAAAAAAAGGGGATAATATTATAAATAGTAATAAAAAAAAAGTATAGCTAAAGAGGCGCTAATATAGAAGATATAGTATAAAGAAATATATAAGAGATACTAAAAAGCTAAGGTGAATTAGTAAAAACAGAACTTATAAATAAAATTACTTTATAATAAGTCTAAGTTCTATAAGGAATAGTACTTTAAAGGGTAAATAAATTAGATAACTAACTATAGCAAAGCATTAATAAGATAAGTGCTAATAAAACTAATAAAAATAGATATAAGCTAAAATTAAATTTATCTTTTCTTATTTTCTCTAGCAGTATTTAATATACTTCTAACTAGTATATAATATACGCACGGAGGATTTCCTATAAATATAAAATAGTATATAGCTTAAAGATATTTTAGATTCTTTATAGTTACTTTAAAATTAACATTTATACCTTAAGGGAAATAGTTTAATACTATTCTATTAAAGCTTAACTTATTATATTACTTTTTTCTACCTTAATTAAGCTAAACTAAACTCTATTAAGTCTAATAAGCTATCCAATTCAGACGTAAGGGAACTAATTAAGGTATTATATAATTAGTTAAATAACTAGTTACTAGTTTAACATACGTAAGTAAGTTAGTAACCTATAATAATTACTTAAAGAGTAGCTTTATTTTATCTTTAGTTTTTAAAATCTCTAATAACTTCTTAATCTTAAACCTAGTATACTTTTTAGTTTTCTTGTTTTTTTATTTAGTAAATAAAGTATTCTATTTAAAGCTTTTAATGCTAAGCTTTTTATTCTTACTACTATTAAATAAAAGACTTATTCTATACTATTTAAATAATTTCTTAATAAGTTTTAAGTCTAGAGCTTGCTATATTACTGTTATAATATAAATAATTATAATTTAATACTTAAAAAGACTTTAAATTAAGATATTTACTTAAAACTTAATAGTATACTATTTACAGTACACTTAGAGTAACTTCTTAAAAAATTAAGTAATAATAGTATTTAGAAACTAAAAAAGTAACGTACACCCTTTAAAAATAATTATAAATATAGTAGAGTTATTTTTAAGATACTATAGTACTATAAGTATATATTATAAACAGTAATAAAACGACTAATAATTTAGTTAAATACGTAACTATATTTAAAAAACTAAAGGAACTAACAGCAACAGCTAATAAAGTCCTAGAATAAAAATATATATTTAAGCTTAAAAGAAAGAATTATAAGCAAGCATAGGACATACTGGTATAAACTAAAATATAAACTAAAAAGCAAGAATAGAAATATAGAACTATATAAAAAGATTTAGAGTATTATGTCACATAATAAGAAAAGCTTAGTAGCTAGAGATATTAGAAGAAACTAAAGACTCTAATAGCTCTAATAGTTTCTAACAGTATTTAATATACTACTAAGAGGTATATAATATACGCACGGAGGATCTATTATAAGTATAAAGTATTAAATATCTTATAGTTACTTTTAATTCTTTATAATTACTCTAAAATTAAAATTTACACCTTAAGTGAAATAGTTTAATACTATTCTGTTAAATTTTAACTTATTATATTACTTCTTTCTATTTTAACTAAGCTAAATTTTTTATTTACTAAGTTTAACAAGCCATCTAATCTAAAAGCGAAGGAACTAATTAACGTTATATAATTAGTTAGATAACTAGTTACCAGTATAATATTATATTAGTAAGTTAGTAACTTATAATATTATAATTATTATCTTAAAAGAATAAAAAAAGTAGTTGGATAGATTTTAATAATTAATTATTAAAAGTCTATAACAACCCACTACAAAGACGAACAGGAACTTTATTTATTAGAAGAAAGTAGTAATAAAGAAGAAGTTATAGTAGAATTTTTATTTATAACTAGAAGTACATCTAGAGAAACTAAAAGTGCATAATAAATTATCTAAAAATAGAAAATAACTATTATAGAGCTACGTAACACTCTAATAAACCTATAATAATAAATTAAAATAAATTAAAAAAAGAGAACAGTAAAGATATAGCTTCTTAAAAAATTTAATAGTAATTAAAATAAACTTAAGACCTTTATAGCAGCTATAAACCTATACTATTATTTTAATTAAAAATTATTTCTAACTAATTAGGATTAAATTCTAACAGTAGGTATAAATATAATAGATAGAATTATATAATAGTTTAAACTACTAGTAAGAAACTACCTAGTTAACAAAGACCCTAACTTAAGAACAGCAGGATTAGTAAATTATAATAGTAATATATAATAAGCTTTTAAGAACTATAAATACTTTAAATAAGAAATAATTATTATCTTTAGAAAAATTAATAAAGAAATTAAAGTAATCTAAAAGTTTTAATAGCTTAAGTAATGAACATTAGCAGCTAACTATATAACAGAGTTTAAATAAATCTAATTATAACTTAATTAGGTAGACTAATTATTAGTTATAATATACTATAAAAGACTAAAGAATAAAATTAAGAATAAGATTTTTAGAGGAAAATAACTAAGCACCTTACTAAAAATTATTAAATAAGTAGTAACTATTAATAATTACTAGTATTAGCAAGAGTAAAAGAAAAAAGTATATAAGAAATTAATAATTTATATATTTAAAAGAAATAAAAAAGATAACCGAACCTATAACGAAATAAACATTAATATAAAATAAATATTTATTAGAAAAGGGTAAAGGAAGTGAGTTAAGAAATAAATAAAATACTATATATACAAAGCCTACTTAGAATATAGGAAATAAGAATATTTTATTAAAAACTATAAATAATAACAGCTAGATATTAAGAAGGCTTACGTTTAGACTAAAGTACTAAAAAAAATTAGAATAACTATAGTCTAAATAAAATAGGTATAAGACATAATAATATAAGAAGCTATTATATAATAAATTTAAAAGGAATAATGTTAAATCTACAGGATCTATATACATCTTAAATAAGAATATAAAATACTATATTAGTAAATTAAAGATTATTTAGTAGAATAATCTAATAATATAATTACTATAATATAGAGAGCAGTGGTTTAATAACATAATACTAGAACTAAAAAAGAAATATAATAATTCTATAAGATTATAGAACAGGAAGGCGGACTATTCCAGAAAGAAAACTAGAAATTTAAATAAAAAAGAAATCACGAAACAGAAAAAGAAAAAGCACTTATGTTTATAATAATTATATAGTAAGTACACTAGAGACACTATTAGATATATAGATTAAAATATTATTAAGAGAAATATTATATTACTAAATACTAGAAGATTATTTTAAGAGATAGGATATATAAATACTAATAAGTACTACAGGCAATAGAAAATAAGTAATATAAAAAACTAAGTAAATAAGAATTAGCTATATAGATAAATAAAATCTATAAATAAATACCTATATAGATTATAACTAATATAATATACTACCATCCCATCAGATATTCTAAACTAGGATGGGATTAAAATAAATAAGAAGAAAAAAACTCTTTACTAATCTTATAAATATAAAACAACAACACTATAGACAGAGTAATAAAATAAAAATATTAGATATATATAGTACTAGATTATATAGAGATAAACTATAGATAGAATAAACACGCTGTATATATTAAGAGACTAAAGATAAAAAAGATATTACAGTAACTAATAAATAAGAAAGAATTTAATCTATAATAAGAACTAGTTTATATGGACTTAGAAGAAGAACTACAGGACCTAAGTTCAAATTAATATAAGTAATTATTATAAGATAAATACTAGATAGGATGTTAATTATACTAGACTAAATATTATTAAAAGAAATAGTTAGCTACAGAATCACATAAGAAACTCACATATTAAGAGTATTTTTTAGAATAGAAATACTAGAATTATAGAAAACAGGCTAAAGATATATATAAGATGCTTAATAAGAAAGTATGCTAACTCTAAAAATACCTAATCTATAAATCTAAAAAGAAAATACTAAAGAAGCAACTGCTACTTAAGAGTTAACTATAAACAAAAAACTAAAAAGCTAGTAGACTATAACTAAGCCACTAAAGGGCTAAGGAAAGGTTAAAAGAAATATATTAATTATATACACATAATTAAACCTAAAGAAATATAAAAATAAGTTATACGTGGATGTATGTATTAATAGTAATTAAATACTAGCACTTATAAACAGTAAAGCTAGCAAGACACTTATATTAAATAAATAAATATAAAGATACTAGATATTAACTAGAGTTTTAGATAAATCTATATAAGTAAGATACATAAATAATAGTCTAGCAGTATTCAGAAAAAGTCTAATTAATTTTAAAATATAGAATATAACTATTTAGGCAGTAAGTTACTAGGATAACTGCTATATAAAAATTATAAATCTAGGTAGTAAGAATTTTATCTTAGAATAAGACTAGCTAGCATAATAAAATCTAACTATTAATTAGAAAAGAAAAACCGTAGAAATTAGAAACAACTATTATAGATAGTAATAATAGGTAATAATATAGATAAAGAAAATAATACTTCATAATACCAAATTTGTTATACTAAAAGAATACTAAAAAGAATTCAGAAAATAGTTCTTTAAGGAAGCTAAAGACTAATTACTAGAATACTAGAACTAGGACCATAAAATCATGCTTAAATAGGGAACGGATTTAAAACCAAAACCACTATACTAGCTATCTATTAATTAATAAAAAGAGTTACGACGATATTTAAATAACAACCTTAAGAAAGAATATATTTAAGTAAGTAAAAGTAAGATAGCCTTATTAATACTTTTTATATAAAAAAAAAATAGTAAGCTATAATTATATATTAATTATAGGCACCTTAACAACGCTATAGTAAAAAATTATTATTTTATACTATTAATATTAAAACTTATAGATAAACTTAGAGGAGCTAAATAGTTTAGCCTCTTTAATATTAAAAACAGATATTATTATATATAAATAGTAGAAAAACACGAGTGGATAATAGTATTTAAAATAAAATATAAACTATTTAAATACCTAGTTATGCTATTCAGACTTACTAATGTACTAGTAATATTCTAAATAATTATTAACTATATACTAAGAGAATACTTAGACGTATTTATAATAGCATATTTTAATAATATACTTATATATATAAATAAAACGCTAGAAGAATATATTAAGTATATTAAAAAAATACTAAGGAAGCTTAAGGAGCACAAGTTATATATTTAAATAGAAAAATATATATTCTATAAAATAGAAGTTAAGTTCTTAGGATATTTAATATTCTAAAATAAAATAGTAGTTAACCTAGATAAAGCTAAAAATATTCTATCTTAGCTAACACTAATAAACATAAAAGAAGTTTATTTTTTCCTTAGATTTACAGGTTTTTGCTGATAATTTATTAAGAACTACTTAAAAATCATATTACTCTTAACGGAATTACTTAAGAAAGATTAATAATTTAAGTAAGAACAACATAAGAAAAATGCTTTCAAAATATTAAAAAAAATATTCTAACAACTACTAATATTAAAGATATTTAATTTATAACTTTAAATAGAGATATATATAGATGTATTAGACAGAGCTATAGGAGCTATCTTATTATAAATATAAAATAATAGATATAAATATTTAGTAAATTTTCTATCTCATAAACTTATAATTACTAAGTTAAATTATGATATTTATGATAAGAAGCTATTAGTAATAGTTTAAGTATTTAAAAAATAGAAATATTACTTAAAAGGAGCTAAGCACTAGATTGTTGTATATTTAAATTATAAAAATCTAACAGCATTTACAACAACTAAGAAGTTAAATTAATAATAAGTTAGATAATAGAAACTAGTTTTAATTTTTAATTTTTAAATACTTTATAAAGTAGGAAAAGAAAATATAGTGGCTAATGCACTTAGTTAATAAGTAAACTATATAAGGGATATACTAGAAATTTATAATATAATACTTAAATAAAAACCAAACGGATTTCTAGAAAGCTTATAAATAGATATTAAAACAGTAGTTATTATCAAAAACACCTAAGAAAAACGAATAAGAGATTTTAATAATAGATAACTATAATAAAACCTAGACTAAGAAATAATCTATATACTAGATATATTATAAACTAAGTTTATTAAAGAATAATACTTAGCTAAAATGTACGGACATTAGGGAATTAAAAAAACCATAGAATAAATCAACAAACACTTTTAGATTCCTGGAATATAGAAAAAGGTTAGAGATATTTTTTCAGAATGCATTAAGTATAAAAAGAATAAAACATTAAGACATAAAAAATATAGACTTATATAACTAATTCCTTTACTAGACTAACTATAGGAATTAGTTATAATAGACTTTATTACAGGAATACTAATAATAACCACCTTTTAAGAATAATAGTATGATATAATATTAGTTATAGTAAACTAACTTATAAAATACGCATACTTTAAACTAACGTATATAGAGATTAAAGCGGATGAATTAGTAACTATACTTATTAGACTATTAATAGCATGATATGGATTACTATAGGAGTTTATTATAGACAGAGACAAATTATTCACATTAATATTTTAGAAAACGTTTATAAGAAAGCTAGGGGCTGAACACCGCCTTTTAATAGTATTTTATCTATAAACGGATAGACAAACAGAATAGATAAATCAGACATTAGAATAATATCTATAAATATACGTTAATGAATAGTAAGATAATTAGATTAACTTACTACTAATAACTGAGTTTACATATAACTCTGTAAAGTCATTAATAATAGGAAAATCACTATTCTTTGTGAATTACGGGTATGAGCCTACGGCTTATTGAGAACCATAAAAACTAAATAAAATATCAGAAGCAGTAAGAATAAAAGTTAAAGAACTACAATAACTGCACCAGGAAATCATGCAAAGCATTACTTAGAAAAAAGTCCTTAATAAATAACAGAAAGATAAATTCAAAGTTAAGGGACTAACCTTTAAGGAAGGGGATAAGATTTTCCTACTATAAAAAAATTTAGAAATAAAATAACCATTAAAAAAACTGGATCACATCAAATTAGGGCTATTCAAGGTTAAAAGACAAATAGGATCTGTAAATTACGAACTATAATTACCTAAAGACATAAGAATTTACCTAGTTTTTTATATTTCAAGATTGGAACCAGCACCATGAAACGCCAAGCTATAGATAAAACTCAAACTTAAGGAAGACATAACCGAGTACGAAGTTCAGCGGATTTTGGACTACTAGTAGTTTAGGCATCAGTAGAAATACCTGGTCAGATGGAAGAATTACGGACCTGAAGATGATACATAGGAACTAATTAGGAATCTAAGAAATAGTTCAGAGCTAATTAACCAGTACCATCAGACAAGCCAGGAAAGAATTACTTTAAGGTTATATCCTAAGGATAGGGCGACTGTAGCGCATTCTAATTAAAACTAAAAGACAAGGAAGGCGAAGTGACAGGCTAGGAAGGAACTTGAACTGCAGATTATAGTGTGTGAGTTTCTTAACCCCAGGAATAAGTCTCTTCCTTCTTAAGGGCTTAGACCTCGCGAATTGAGGCCATCTCTTAATTAAATATTTCCTTCTCTTTTGAGTCAACCTTTGCGAGCTTACGACGGAGTCAGAGGGCACGGGAGTGGGCCTCAAAAGCATCCTCCTCAGCCTTCTTAAGCTAACAACAGAGTTTCGCTTTGTTACAGTTAAGACGGTCCTACTCCGGTTGCGAAATAATCAGATCACACTTCACGTTGCGATCGTTGCAGGCTGAGCAGCAACCAGAACTCAGATTCACGAGGCAGTCGTCGCCCCGGCGGGAACAGTTCGAGCAAGGTGTCGGCATGTGACGGGGTTCGTTACGGATCCGAGAAGCTAGGCGGCGAGCACATATTAGAGACGACTCAGGACGTGTCATCATTAGGAAGCTGGGTAGGAAAGAAAGGAAGTCAAGGGTCTTACAGTCTGAAACACAGAGCAGAAGACCTGCTGCCTTTATACTGCTTATAGAAGAAAGAAACTATCTTCCAAGACAAAGACTTAGAAGGAGGGGATAGTGTTATGAACGGTAATAGGATGACTAACGATTCAGTCAGACACGCAACTACACCTGAAGAACTAAAGGAACTAGCGGCAACGGCCAATAAGGCCCTGGAATAGAAACGTATAGTTAAGCTTAAAAGAAAGAATTGCAAGCGAGCATGGGACGCACTGGCACAGGCCAAGATGCAGGCCAAGAAGCAAGAACAGAGATACGGAACCATATGGGGAGATTCAGAGCATCACGTTACATGACAAGAAAGGCTTAGCAGCCAGAGATATCAGAAGAAGCCAGAGGCTCTGATAGCTCTGACAGTCTCTGACAGTATCCAACATACTGCCAAGGGGTATACAATGTACGCACGGAGGATCTACTATAAGTATGAGGCGTTGGACGGCTCACGGTTACTTTTGATTCTTTGTAGTTACTCTAAAATTAAGATTCACACCTTAAGTGAAATAGTTTAATACTATCCTGTTGAACCTCAACTTACCGTATTGCTTCTTCCTACCTCAACTGAGCTAAACCCCTTATCCACTAAGTCTAACGAGCTATCTAATCTGGAAGTGAGGGAACTAATTAACATTACACGATCAGTTAGACGACTAGTTGCTAGTATAACATTACGTTAGTAAGTTAGCAACTTATAACAGTATGTAATAAAAAAATACTTAATTTAGTATAAAAAAAAAGTCCTCTTTAATGCTTTTATAGTAAGGTATAAATTTATAGTTTAAAAAATTAAGTAAATAGCTCTTATTATTATACACCTTTAAGTTAAACTCTATAGTTATAAAACTACTTTTAGGATACTACTTATGTTTAGTAATTCTATTTTAACGCTTTTCTACTATTTTTAAGTTAAATCCATAAAATAAAAGCTTTAAAGTAATAGGTTTTAAGCAATTTATAAAAATATATAATATTAATATTACCTGCTGCTTTTTTTATTTACTATATACTATCTTATTTCTAATAGTTATTACGCCTTTAAAATCATACGTATATTTATCTAAAAACTTAAATAAAATAGGCGTTTTATTAAGGTTAATTATATAGCCTTTTTTAAAGCATTTTATTTTACTAGTAGCTAGAGGTTACAAGTTTTTTCACACGTATTAAAGAAATGAGTTAACTAACTGTAGACTCTTCTTAGGTAGTTTCTATAAGACGTTTATAATTCACTAATAAGTAATACTCTACTTACTATAAAAGCCCTTAAATTAGCCATATGAGAACATAAACTTACTAATAGCCTGATTACTATACACCTTTTTAAATAATGTCTTCATATGTTGCCTTATCCACGCCCTTAACACTAGTTTATTGTTAACTTAGTATTTATAAAAAACCCTATAGAGCTTAGCCTCAAGCTCCGGTCAGAACTTAGATTACTAACCTAAACGATCTTTTTAGCTACCTTTAGGCGCCCTCAAAATCGTCACTCTGTCTCTTCACCACTTGCTAATAGTATGGGGCCATATCTTGTACCTGAAGTGGGTAGTTACTTCTTCGTTCGTTGGCGCACGCCTCCCTGCCTCTGGCGGGAGATCTCAACGAGAGCGTGGTCTCTTGCCTTTAGGTTCAAGCTCTACCCAGTTTACGCGGTCGCAAATCTACCTAATTACTACCAGCTTCTCTTCCCGCGTGTATAACCTCAAAATCCTGCCTTGGGTCTACTGTTTTGTGGACACTCGTTCTTTAACTGAGCTCGCCTTCAGGCCAGGGCGCCTAGCCCTTTTTGCCGGCCTCAAGGGCGTCGTTAACTCTCCATCCCATCCATCAACTGGCTGGGGCCTCTTCGTCGGTTTTGGGCCTATATGGCGTCCCATCGTAAAAACACCAGCCGAAGGAGCGTTAAAAGGCGTTACAGCAGGTATTCAAGGCGTAGGTAGCTGCCGTCGTTAAACTGGTAGCTGTAGAGGAGGCGTAGGTAAGAGATTCTCTTGCTGGAACTAAGGTGTAGGTGGCAATCACTAGAGTGTTAAGACGACTGGATAGCCCTGCGAGAAGTGCCAGTTAGCCGCTGGCTAGCAAGCTGCATGTGCGGGGTTGATCGAGTTTATATAGACAATTAGCTGTAACAGCAATCTGGGAGCCATTACTCGCGCCACGCACTACCTCGCTTCCGCTCGGTAGTGCTACCAGGTTCAATGAACAATCCAAGCTCAACGATTAATTTGCCAAGCAATTCTTTTCTTGTATACGGACAGCACCTAAACTAGCAATTTAATTACTAAATATTAATAGTAAATTGTAGCAGAGGGTTGAAATATTCAATTTGTGTCATTATTCTGTGTAACCTAGCGCCGGCGTGGTGGGTCATTAGCTTTAAGAGCGTTGAGAGTAGCGACGGCTTTGTGACGGCTACCCTTCTCCTCATCCTTCTTATTGCGTTTAGCTGCTCTTAATCGCGCGTCAGCTACATAGACAGTGCCTCCCTTCTGTACAACACGCTTGTCAGGTATTTGACGTCGCTGTCGGTGTTTTGCAGCCATAGTCTGCTTGCGCAGGTCAGTCTCTGCCACCTCTCGCGCAGCTGCGACAGCTACGGCAGCTTTTGCCAGCTTTGTAACGCGATGGTTGAGCAGCCTAACGTCTCCTGTATACGGGTCAACGCCCTGAAGGTGCTTCTGTATGTACTGGATGATATCTACAGCTGACACAGGAGTTGGAGGGCTGACAGGTATAGTAGTAGGTGGAGGAGGAGGCGTCGCACGGCGGACGTCGACTGTCGGCAGCCGATTAATCACGATGTCACCGTTAAGCGGCCAGATGCTAGTCTTCTTGAAGGCAGACTTGATTGTAGCTGGCTTAAAGGCCTGCTTCCGTATCTAGTGGATATAGTGGAGAAACTCAACCTTGTTGAAATCGTCTGTACCGTGCCGAACCTTAACCTCAATGCGCTTCTTGTGAAAGTGCTTATATGGCTGAAAGACAATAACGTCAAGCGGCTGTAAGACGTGAGAGCTGTGAGGAGGGAGCGTGTACGGCCAGATCTTATTCTCAAAGCAGTACGTGATAAACTTATGTGTAAGGTGAGAGCTATGACTGTTGTAGATGAGCAGACGCTACTCCCCTACCAGCCCTAGCTTCGTGAACTTGTTGAAATGCTTGATATAATCAAGCGCGATCTGGTTGTTGGAGTAGCCAGATTCAGATACCCCTAGCAGCATCTGTGGGTCGAGGTGTAGCTCGCGAGAGACATGTTGGTGCATGATTTGAGCGCCCTTTAAGATGGTAAGTGGTGGGATTGTCTCGCCAGCAGCGTTAATTGTTTTAACTATAGAGATAAAGTCGCCGTTTGTCTCTAACAGCATCTTTGTAGACTTAAAGGCCTCCATTGTTATCACGTCTTGACTACTGCTAATTCCTATCCTAAAGCCGCACTCGTCGAAGTTCCACGTGTCACGCTGCTGGATCCCTTTATCACGAATCACCTTCTCTAAGTCGTAGAAGTGCTCTTTAAACACGTCGCGCTGCTGGCTAAGTATCCTCTCCTTCTCCTGCGGCTTCTGCCGTATCTTCTTCATGCGTGGGTGGGTTGTAATAAAGCGCTTAATATAGTCGCGTCCTAGAGGCGTGAGCGCGTCGCGTTCAGCAGGTGGAGTAGTCGCTATTTGAATCGATTCTGCAGCGTCGCGCACCATAGACAATAAAGGCGGCTGGCCTATTAAGTCTAGGCGATGGATATACAGCTCTAGAGCCTTAATTTGATATGAATTCAGCTTCTGGTTGACCTTTGGGCGCGTACTGCGTGAGTTGATGCCTTTGACGCGTCGGCGGAGCCGCTGCAAATCAACGCCAAACATGCGCGCCACTGCAGATAGATTATATGAAGCCTTTGTAGATAGATGCTTCAGGGCACGCTAGATTCGATCCTCATGCTGTAAATAGGTGTCCTCCATTGTAAAATAGAGAAAAATTGATTTGTACGAGTATCCTTGGCAAATTGATCGTTGAGCTTAGATTGTTCATTGAACCTGGTAGCACTACCGAGCGGAAGCGAGGTAGTGCGTGGCGCGAGTAGTGCCTTACCCAGCGTGGGCGGCAGGTAAGTAAACGTATTCTGCCAATTAAAGGTCATTTTTAGACGATTTACTTACGAAACTAAGGCCTCAGATCCTCAATAAACGCTGGATTTGCCTCTCTACGGTACTGTAAACAAACAGCAAAACAGTCAACAATTGCACCAACTCAAGCTCTCCCACCCAAGCCATCTGAGCGCTCTCAGTGGACGATTGCCCCCCTGCCAAAGTTCCACATCTGCGCCCAAACCACCCGAGACTGGCCAGAAAGGCGTCCGTGCGCAGCAATCTAGGGACGTGCAGAACCTCTGGCCATACTGCTCCTGGAATAGCGAAAAACGACTATTGTCAGATTATGCGGTAAACACGATATGCAGGCTCCAATCGGGCAACGTTGCGCCTGCCTGAACTGTGGTGGCTGCGTTGATTCGCTATCAAAACTAGGATGCAGCCTTGGGCGGCAAAGATAGAAGAAGCAATATGTGAGAGAACCCTGCTTCAGCTGGCCTGCAGCATGCGTGGAGCCTGCCAACTGGTCATCTAGATTCAACAGCGCAGCATGGCTTGGCGTTGTGACGCGCTGCAAGGCTGGGCGCAGCGGCTTAAAGCAGTTCTGTTGCTTCGTACGAGCTGTGACCTTTCCACCTTCAGCACTGCTTCACAACACTCTTCACTAACAGGTTGGGAGATTCCAGCTGCCTCGTTCCTTTCGTTTTGCGATATTCTCTCGTTGCCGCAAGCCCCCTTAGCGAACTGCGAACCTGAGTGTTTGACATCTCCTTTCAAATGCCTAAGGCTTCTGACTTCGCCGTCAACAATCGCGAACGGATAGAGCACCACAAAATTCGATTTTCTAGGTCTTCTTGCGGGAAAAACCTACGATTTGCGACCCTTCCATATAATGAGCTAGACTTTTACACGAGCCTAGGAAGGAATTTCGAGCCTGAGAAGCATATACAAGCAGGGAAAGAGGGAGATTATGGATGGGCAATCACCATCACCCAATGCTTCTACCAAGCGTTTGGGCAACGAATGCTATACAGTTGGCTGGATATGCGCCATAAGTGCAGAATATGTTGCCGCGCAGGCGTTCCTCGATGAAAAACACGGTCAACCGAAAAGCGTCCTTACGAATGATACCAACGACTACACTTTAGGCAAAGTTGGAGACCATTATGTCGTCATTGCCGTTCTACCCGATGGCGAGTATGGCCTATCCTCCGCAGCAAGCGTCGCGAAAGACATGCTGCATAGCTTTCCTCATGTCAGAATCGGTCTAATGGTCGGCATCGGCGGCGGCGCACCAAGTCAACGGCATGATATCCGTCTAGGCGACATAGTGGTCAGCGCTTCTCGCGATGGGAAGGGCAGTGTATTCCAGTATGACTTCGGCAAAACGATACAAAACCAAAGCTTTCAAGCGACTAGATTCTTAAACCAGTCACCAACGGTCCTTCGCACGGCGATGAATGGGCTCAAAACGGAGTATGAGATGAACGGACATCAACTTGAAGAAGCAATCAATGCTATTCTGGTGAAGTATCGGAAATTGAGGAAGAAGTATAGGCGTCCCGAACTAAGCAGTGATAGACTGTACCAAAGCCACGTCATCCATCCTCCACATGTCGAAACAAACTGCGCGGTGGCCTGCGGAGATGACCCATCAAAGTTGGTATCTCGACCTGAGCGAGATGAAGAGGAGGACAGTCCTGCAATACACTATGGTACAATTGCCTCAGCCAACCAACTGATGAAAAACGCCCTAATTCGAGACACTTTGTCGAAAGAGGCGGACATCCTATGCTTCGAAATGGAGGCAGCAGGCTTGATGAACAATTTCCCCTGTTTGGTCATTCGCGGTATATGTGATTACTCAGACTCGCATAAGAACAAAGAGTGGCAAGGATATGCAGCGATGGCGGCGGCAGCGTATGCGAAAGATCTTTTATGTAGAATCCCGCCAGACAGAGTTGAAGCCGAGAAGAAAATCGGTGAGGCCATATATGGTTAGTCTAAGGGTGTCTCGAAGTCATCCGATTAATAAATATTAACCTATGCAACTATGACAGACCTCCAAGAAGTTGCAGAAGCGCACCGGGACATTGCGCGGAAGCAGCTTGAGATCCAGCAAGACGAAGTCAAGCAGAAGCTGTCCGACAAGCAGCAAGAGTGTCTTCAGTTGTTCCGTCTCACTAAGAGCACCGAGGATGCCATATACGAGTGGTTCAAGAATCGCGTGGAAAACCGAGTTCAAGACACATGCATGTGGTTCCTCGAACACAAGAACTTCCAGGAATGGTTGAAACAGGAGTCAGGGCCACTGCTGGTCTCGGCGGACCCTGGGTGTGGAAAATCTGTCCTGGCCAAGTACCTGATTGACCATGGCTTACCACAATCGGCGACCATATGCTGCTTCTTCTTCAAAGACCAAGACCAAAACACAGTCCGCCAAGCACTTTGTGCTCTACTCCATCAACTCTTCTCCAAGAAGCCGTCCCTGATCCAACATGCCATGAAGCAATTCGACAAAGACGGATCAGGTCTGATCAACTCGAAAAGTTCGCTCTGGACTATTCTAGGAAATGCCGTGCAAGATCCCCAGGCCGGACCTGTTATCATGGTCCTAGATGCCCTAGACGAATGTGCGGAATCAGCGTTTGAGGACCTGATGCGGAATGTGGAAAACCAATTCCGCAGCAACCAATCAGGCTATGGCAAGCTGAAGTATCTTCTAACGAGCCGTCCGTATGAGCAGATCGTGTCTAAGTTTCGGGGCCTATTAGGCACTTTTCCGCGTATTCGTATACCAGGGGAGGAAGAGTCGGAAATTATTAGTCAAGAAATAAACCACGTCATCAAATACCGAGTCGAACGGCTGGCGACGGAGAAAGATCTTTCAGAACGAGTCAAAGGTCACCTGGCAAGTCGACTGGTCGAAATTCCGCACCGTACATACCTCTGGATATATCTTGTATTCAATGACTTGAAGGCAAAAGTCTTCAAAATGACACCAAAGGGAATTGATTCTACCATTGCAACGCTATCAAAGAGCGTCAATAAAGCATATAAGCAGATTCTGAACAAGTCTAAGGAACCCAGGATGGTTCGGAAGGCCTTGAGTATTATTTTGGCAGCGGGTCAGCCTCTAACACTCTCGGAAATAAACGTTGCTGTGAATATAGACAGCACATCACAGTCCATGCGCGACCTCGACCTGGAAGAAGAAGAGGACTTCAAGTCACGTCTCAGATCTTAGTGTGGATTGTTCGTTTCAATCCATCATAGCAAGGTCTATTTCCTTCACCAAACTGCTCGGGAGTTTCTCCTCGCAGATTCGCTATCATCTACAACTATTTCCACAGAGGTACAATGGCATCACTCCATCACTATACACCATGTACACACCGTTCTTGTGGGACTCTGCGCGCGCTACATTAACTTCTTCAGCTCTGACGCTAGTCTCCTGACAGATACAACTCTGGATGGTGATCACCTCGTCGATAGCCATGCTTTCTTGGACTATTCGGCTAAATTTTAGGCTCTCCATTTCCGCGAGGCCCGTATTAGCAATGATGATGCTGCTGCTATAGTACCTCTTACTTTAAGAATTTGTGATCCAGATTCGAAGGCCTATTCGGTGTGGTTCCAAATTTATTGGGAGGCTAGATATATGAAAAATCCCCGGTTTTCTACAGGTCTTATAGTGGCATCATATTTTGGACACAGTGCTGTCGCTGCGCTGCTGCTGGAGAAGGGCGCCGACCTGGAGTCAAAAGACAAGGGGTACCGCCGGACGCCGCTGTCGTGGGCTGCAGTGAACGGGCACGAGGCGGTGATCAAGTTGTTGCTGGAGAAGGGCGCCGACCTGGAGTCAAAGGACAAGGACGACGGCCGGTCGCCGCTGTCGTGGGCTGCAGTGAACGGGCACGAGGCGGTGGTCAAGTTGCTGCTGGAGAAGGGCGCCGACCTGGAGTCAAAGGACAAGGACTACGGCCGGACGCCGCTGTCGTGGGCTGCAGAGAAGGGGCACGAGGCGGTGGTCAAGCTGCTGTCATGGGCTGCAGAGAAGGGGCGCGAGGCGGTGGTCAAGCTGCTGGTGGAGAAGGGCGCCGACCTGGAGTCAAAGGACAACGGGTACGGCCGGACGCCGCTGTCGTGGGCTGCAGAGAAGGGGCACGAGGCGGTGGTCAAGCTGCTGGTGGAGAAGGGCGCCGACCTGGAGTCAAAGGACAACGGGTACGGCCGGACGCCGCTGTCGTTGGCTGCAGAGAAGGGGCGCGAGGCGGTGGTCAAGCTGCTAGTGGAGAAGGGCGCCGACCTGGAGTCAAAGGACAACGGGTACGGCCGGACGCCGCTGTCGTTGGCTGCAGAGAGCGGGCACGAGGCGGTGGTCAAGCTGCTGGTGGAGAAGGGCGCCGACCTGGAGTCAAAGGACAACGGGTACGGCCAGACGCCGCTGTCGTGGGCTGCAGAGAAGGGGCACGAGGCGGTGGTCAAGCTGCTGGTGGAGAAGGGCGCCGACCTGGAGTCAAAGGACAAGGACAACGGCCGGTCGCCGCTGTCGTTGGCTGCAGGGAACGGGCACGAGGCGGTGGTCAAGCTGCTGGTGGAGAAGGGCGCCGACCTAGAGTCAAAGGACAACGGGTACGGCCGGACGCCGCTGTCGTTGGCTGCAGAGAGCGGGCACGAGGCGGTGGTCAAGCTGCTGCTGGAGAGGGGCGCCGACCTGGAGTCAAAAGACAAAGAGTACGGCCGGACGCCGCTGTCGTTGGCTGCAGGGAACGGGCGCGAGGCGGTGGTCAAGCTGCTAGTGGAGAAGGGCGCCGACCTGAAGACAAAGGACAAGGACAATGACCGGACGCCGCTGTCGTGGGCTGCAGAGAGCGGGCACGAGGCGGTGGTCAAGCTGCTGTTGGAGAAGGGCGCCAACCTGGAGTCAAAGGACAAGAAGTACGGCCGGAAGCCGCTGTCGTGGGCTACAGAGAGGGGGCACGAGGCGGTGGTCAAGCTGCTGCTGGAGAAGAGCGCCGACCTGGAGTCAAAAGGCAGGTACAACAGCCGGACGCCGCCGTCGTGGGCTGCAGAGAGCGGGCACGAGGCGGTGGTCAAGCTGCTGCTGGAGAAGAGCGCCGACCTGAAGTCAAAAGACAAGGGATACCGCCGGACGCCGCTGTCGTTGGCTGCAGGGAACGGGCACAAGACAGTGGTCAAGCTGCTGGTAGAGAAGAGCGCCGACCTGGAGTCAAAAAGCAAGGGATACCGCCGGACGCCGCTGTCGTTAGCTGTAGAGAACGGGCTCAAGGCGGTGGTCAAGCTGCTACTGGAGAAGAGCGCTAACCTAAAGTCAAAGGACAAGGACAACGGCCGGTCGCCGCTGTCGTGGGCTGTAGGGAACGGGCACAAGGCAGTAGTCAAGCTGCTAGTAGAGAAGAGCGCCGACCTAAAGTCAAAGGACAAGGACAACGGCCGGACGCTGCTGTCGTGGGCTGCAGGGAACAGGCACGAGGCGGTGATCAAGCTGCTGTAGTCGCACCTTAAGACCTATTATTAATGTAACCTCCTCCCCACCTGCCACCTCGCATTACCCTCTCCTTAAATACTCCTTAGAATAGCTTACGAGGTATGTAAGGTGGTAGTAGTAATAACAAAGCGTAACGTGAGCCTTTCATAGTTCGGTGTGCTAATTCAGTAGCTACTTAAGTATCCTCATTCTATTATATCCATCTATCTCAAGTTTGTCTGCTCGACTGGACTAGCAGCAGTTAACTTAACCTTTAACAGGGTTTGATTATAACAAACTGATATAGTTTACCTGCGCTAGCAGGGAAGGTTACTGACCCGCTCCAGCCACAGGCTTATAAAGGTCTACCTTAAGGTAGGAGAAGAGAGAATAGGCGACACTAGTTGATATTAGACGATATGATGCTCTGGTGTAGTAATATGGTGATGTAAGGAGAATCACTACCCGCGCCTACAAGCCACAGCCGGTATAGCACGGTTGTATCAAGTTAGCCTAATTAAGCAGGTTTGTCACAAGTAATAAACGGCGTTATAAAAGTGTTCGCTAAGCTTTAACGAAGTGTTAAAACCATGCAGGTAAGCCTGTTAGAGTCGCCATCCAAAGCAGCCATAATTAGCCCACTATATTTAGCGACATCCTTATCAGAGCAATAGTTATAAAGAGTTCTATATATAAAAAAGTAAAGGAGGTTTTGCCGCACCCTGTATTTAAAATTTAAAATTAATTTCGTTTCTTTAACGTAGTAAAGTTATATAAGCTAATAAGCCGCTACTTATAACGTAATAGTTATGTCTTTAAAGTAAATATAAATACTTACACAGTTAAAGCAGGCCGTAAACAAAAATTTCTAAAAGTAAGTAAAAACTCTTAGTAGTAAATTTACTAAGCTATAGTAAGATTATAAAACAAATATATATTTTCTTATATATTATAATAGTCGATTTTATAGCTACTTATTTATAAATAATACTTTATGGCCTTTAAGCCTAGAAACTCTTATAAGCTCTTTTATTTTATAATTTACTAAAACTAACTCTTATTTTAAGAGTAAATTATATTTTCTGCTAGTAAAAAAGTTTTTAGCACATTTTCACTAAATTAAACCTAGAAAGTAAATTCTTATAAAGTTATTTTATATAAACGCTTATTAATAGGCTTTAGCTTAACTTTAGTAAAAATTAAATTTAAGTACATAGTTAAGAAAACGTAATTACGTAATAAACTTTAAATAGTTAAAAAAACTTTTAATTTATAATTTATTAGTTATTACTTTAGTTTTTATATTTTAGTATTTATAAGTAAAATAGGGTCTATTTCTCTACTCCTATTTAATTAGATTTCTAGAGTCTAGAGTACTTAAATCTCTTTGTTTATACTAAAATTATAGTATAAGTTATTTTAAGTAGCTTAATATTAGTATAAATAAATATAAGTATATAATTAAAAAAATATTATTACATAATAAACCTTTTTAGTTAAAGCTAAATCTAATTAACTTATTACTAATTACTATATAAATATAGTATAGAAATTAATAGTAGAAATCTAAATTTAACATACTTTTTTATAGTAAATAATATAATAATGAAAAGAGTATTTTATTTAATAATTTTTTTTTTTTAATTAAAACGTGCTTTTTTTTTTAGGTTTTATTGCTATATTTTTAGCTCTTTTTAGTTTATTTTTTTAGTTTATTTTATCTTTCTCTATTTTACTACAGCAAATTTCTGCTTTAACTCTTTTAGTAATATTTTTTATTTCTTTTATATTATTTTTAAACCTGTTAAGCTAATTATATATCTTTTTTAAATAATATAATAAATAGTTATTATTTTATTTAAAGCTACTAATTTTTATATTTTATTAAGTAAGTGTTAGGGGGCGGCAGAGTATAAACAAGATTAGTAATTATAATAATAGTATATAGTATAAAGTAGATTATAAGACGTAGCTCACCAAGCTATATACAGAAGCTATAGACAGAATATATACAAGATTCTAGAGGTGAGGGGGCCCGTACGGCCTGTGTAGAAGCTCTATACAGTACTTAATTCAGACAGGCTCAGGGGTAACAGTCCCCACAGGACTGCACCATAACAGTACTCCCCTCCTTACGGCCGTAGTCCCTACGGTCGCCTTAGAGGCCAGGCTTCTCAAGGTACCGCTAGTAGAACACTCGAATTACGTCCAGCGGGCAGGGGTCTCAGTCAACTCATCATATCCGGTCCATCTAACCGTATACTTCAGTTATGAGATACCATTACGGCCACGGCGGTCCCAGCAGGAGTCAATAATCTCTTCAACAAACCACTCCCGCTCACCATTAATCTCTATTGGCAGAGGGGGCGGTATCTGGGCGATATAACCTCTATAACTTAGAACGGGCCTAGATTCTTCCAATCTAGTTTCTTTGTGGGGCGCAGGGTCTTGATATTCCGGGCATTCAGCCATACAGAATCTCCTGTGCGGAATAGGCGGGCAGGGCGGCAGTAGGTCTAGTAGTAGCAGCAGCAGGAGCAAGAGCAGGAACAGGTTTGGTAGGTAATGACAGTTTGGCAGCGGGTTATAGAGCAGCATGTCCCGTAATTCCTTAGAGACGGCGTTCTCTAGGAGGGTCGGGGACAGAATAAGGGTGGACGGAGAAGGGACGGTCGCAGGCGGTTCAGTTTCGGTCGGGACAGCGGTAGGAACAGGGGTCAAGATGGGAGCAGAGGCAGCAGAGGCGGCAGGTGTATCAGCACAAACAGGTTATTAGTTGGATCGGTGGCAGTATCGTGCCAGGGCTCAGGTCGTGTCCACATAGGGGGTCTTCAGGAAGACTTCCTATAAACCCTAAAGCAGTATCATTGCTGGCGTGTTCAAATGCAAAGCGGCACAAACAGGTTATCAGTTAGATCGGTGGCAGTACCATGCCAGGGTTAGAAAGCAGTACCGTGCCAGGGTTAGGAAGCAGTACCGTGCCAAGGGTCAGGAAGCAGTACCGTGCCAGGGGTCAGAAAGCAGTACCGTGCCAGGAGTTAGGAAGCAGTACCGTGCTAGGGATTAGGAAGCAGTACCATACCAGGGAGCAGTGGGCGATAAAATGGCTTTTTAAGCCGCAGCGGTAGCATTTACGGCGTTTCTTACAGTCTCTTTACAGCGTTCCTCGCTCTTTAGCTAGCACTGACGGCACTTAGCCTTTATCCTTAGGACGCTCTCATCACTTCGCGGCGTTCCTTGCGGTCTCTTTACAGCGTCCTTCGCTCTTTGGCTAAGCTAGCCATAATACCTAACAGTATTCCTAGGAGACTATCTACAGTATATAGTTTACATAGTGTCCCTATACTAGGTCCCTCTTTTTAGTCGAAGCTCCTGCAAAACCGTAAAGCCCTTCTCTAAAGAGTAGTAGGCTAAAGAAGAAGAAAGAGGAAAAAAAAAAAAATTCTAAATAGCAGTAACGTTGCTGGCGTATCTATAGGCGGAACGGCGTAGATCAGAGTCAGTTTAGGCTCACAGTGAGCAAGGATCATGGTAGGCAGAAGGTTGCAGTTCTCTAGCTTAGCTAAAGCAATAAGCGGTTAGGCTCATAATAGGTGGAATTACAACAGGTGGAAAGTCACGGTCCTCTAGATCAGCTAGAGCAACCAGCAGAAGCTGCGGCGGGCAGCGTACAGAAGGGTCAGGAGGGTCAGAAGGGTCCTCTAGATTAGCTAGAGCAACCGGCAGAAGCTGCAGCAGGCAGCGTATAGAAGGGTCAGGAGGGTCAGAAGGGTCCTCTAGATCAGCTAGAGCGACCGGCAGAAGCTGCGGCGGGCAGCGTACAGAAAGGTCAGGAGGGTCAGAAGGGTTCTCTAGATCAGCTAGAGCGACCGGCAGAAGCTGCAGCAAGCAGCGTATAGGAGGGTAGACTCTTCAGGCAGCAACGAGGTGCCAGCAAGCAGTTGACACCCCATTAATATAAAAGGATAGGAGCTACGTAATGTTAGGGGGCGGCAGAGTATGGACAAGGTCAGTAACTATAACAACAGTATATAGTACAAAGTGGATTATAAGACGTAGCTCACCAAGCTACATACAGAAGCTATGGACAGAATATATACAAGGTTCCGGAGGTGAGGGGGCCCGTACGGCCTGTGCGGAAGCTCTGTGCAGTACTTAATCCGGATAGGCTCAGGAGTAACGGTCCCCACAGGACCGTACCATAACAGTAAGTTTTTATTTAAGCTAATTAACTAAAGTGTTTATTTTCACCTTTAATAAAGTATTATAGTTAGTAATAAGTAAGAGTTTATTATAGGTAATAATTTTAGATAGAAGATAGTAAACTAACTAAAAGAAAATTACCAGCTATTAGTAAAGAAGTATATAAGAAAATATAAAACTAAAATAAAAATAAAATAAATACTTTAAAAAACTAGGTATAAAATAAAGCTTCTAGCTAATATTATTAAGATAATTAATAAAACTAATAGTAAAGAAAACACGTAACGTTTTATATACAAAGTTATAAATATAATAAGTATTAAAAAGGTTAATAAGTATTAATAAATACTTATTAGTACTAAAAACACTTAGTAGAGCTTATTATTTATTATTTATAAATTATAAATAAAGAATTTATTATATAAAAGGCGTTCCTTTTAGCTTTTAAATAGTTTTTTTTTATATTTATTACTTCTTTTTAGAGTAACTCTCTGAAATTAGTTATAAATTAATTAAACTATTTTTTATTATATTTTTATATTATTAGAATAATTATGTAAATAAGTTACTATATAACTTTATATTATTATTAAAGTATTTAACTTAGTATGTATTAATACTTACTATATTAAAAAAACCTATATATTATCTTTTTATAATATAGTAATAATGTCACGTCGGCATGGTGTGCAGAACCTAACTGATCTATTAACAAGAACAACTAAACTGAAGGCTTGGTTGTTCAAGTGATGAGGCTTATATACATTAATAGAGCTGGCTGACGCGTCCTGCATGTGATCCTGCATGTAATCCCGTATGTGATCCTGCATGTAATCCTGCATGTGCCTGCATGTACCGTCACATTACCCCCCTTTGAAGCTCGAGCTGATATTAATAGGGTGTTGATTAATTAGTGAGAGCCTAGAAAGCTAGTCCTATCTCATCTTTGCTATTAGATAAGTTGACGGCAGCCGTCCGTGATACAGTAGGACGCTGAGCGCACTCAGAGACCTAGTAAGTTGCTAATCTGCAGCGTACGCATACGCCATTCTTTTGCTAGTGATTATGTTAGCTGACAGAGACATGTAGCGCATTGTCGTGGTTGAAGGCACTGACTGCTCTAAGCTCTAGAGCGTTAGTTCCTTGATGTGGAGTGCTCCCTGCCTTAGCAACTGCGCTTATATCCATTCTGTTAGTATAGTAATTAGCAGTGTGATCATGAGCGAATGTGACCTGACGTCGTGATAGTTGCTGTATCGTACAGAGGAAGGCGTTATAGGATGACGGGACTAATAGCTGTGTCAATAGGGCTCTACGCGTTGATAGGTTAAGGCCATTTCTAAGTGTAGATATCTTGATAGAGTCCGGCCAAGCCTGAGCTCCAGCTTCGTAGATGAGGCGCTCGAATTTAGCGATGTAGCTTGACGGTGACTCCTTGTCTCCCTGTTGAATATTGTGTAGGGTATCCTCAAACACACGCGTAAGTTGTTCAAGGATCGTGTTGTACTCCCATACGCTATGGGTCTCAGCTTCTGCTAGCTGAGGCAAAACCATTGCTTGAACGTTCGTCTCCAGGTTGCCGTACACGTAGTAGAACCGTGCGATTAAGTCGCCTATAGCTTCTCCATCAACTCGAATCTTTGCCCTTATTATAGGTAGCCAGGTTCGAAAGTGATGAGGCTTCCCATTAAACCTTGATAGCTCAGGGAGTTATTAGCGTGGGCGGCTGGTGTACGTAGGAGGTGATTGATGGTGCTGGCTCTAGCTGGCGGCAGCAGCGCGTAGTTCGTTGACCTGGTTGCGTAGGGATTTAAGCTCGCGTTGTAGTATGGTGAGTGCGCTCTAGTACTCAGCTTACAGGGCCTCAAGAGAATCGGTTGGCGTTGCCATTGATCGGTGTTCGGCTCTGGCTTGTAGCGTTTTAATAGGAGAAAAAACAGTGACCTTGATACCTTGATTCCTTGTCCTTGATTCCTTGATTCCTTGATTCCTTGATTCCTTGATTCCTTGATTCCTTGATTCCTTGATTCCTTGATTCCTTAATTCCTTGTCCTTGATGAGGAGAGATCCTTTTATTGACGAACGCTAGCGTGGCCGTAGTCGTGCGGTGTGATTAATCCTTTTCGTTCGAAGATATTCTCCCGGCCGTCTCCAGCGTAGTGACGCTGTAGTTTAGTTGTAATGTCACGTCGGCATGGTATGCAGAACCTAACTGATCTATTAACGAAAACAACTAAACTAAAGGCTTGGTTGTTCAAGTGATGAGGCTTATATACATTAATAGAGCTGGCTGACGCGTCCCGTATGTGATCCTATATGTGATCCCGCATGTGATCCTGCATGTAATCCTGCATGTGCCTACATGTACCGTCACAAATAAAAGCTATATAATATACTATTATATAAAAACTTTAAGTATATAAAAATTGTAGCCCGTTTTATAATACTATAAATACCTATAAATTACGTAACTTATATATAATAATAATAGGCTTAAGTAGTTTAACTTTAGTATTAATATTATTTATAGTCTAAATTATATAGTAGTAAGAGCAGTAAATTTTAGAGCTATAATAAATAATTATAAAATTAAAAAACTAAGCTAATATAAGAGTTTATATATTAAGTACTAAAATATAACTATTAAAAAGATTTGATAAAACATGTAAATACTTTAAAAACTTTTTAATAGAAATAGAAATATACACCTACTTTAATAAAAAAAAAATTCTAAAAATTAAAATAAGATCTTTGTAATTAGCATGAATATAAAAAGTAAAACTATAAATTAGTTTAAGTTCTTAGCTAGAAATTATATAAATAAGGAAACTAAAAAAGCTAAAATAACTAACAAAATAAAAATAGTATTTAGAAGTTATAATAACTTTAAAACATAAATAATAATAGTCTTTAAAGAAATTAATAAAAAAAGAACTATATAATACAAAATATAAAACCTTAAATAAATAAAATTAGTTTTAGTATATACTATAAAATTTTAATAGCTATAGTTATAAATTAATTAAAATAATATACTATTAATAGTAGCTTATTACGCTAGACTTAAAAATTAAGTTAGAAATAAACTAGTTAGAAAAAATTAACTAAATAATTTTTACACTCTTATAGAGTTTACTATACAAATAGATAATTAATAATACAAGTAAGAACTTAAGTAAAAAAAAAAGTCAAGTAATAATTATAAGAAAAAAGAAAGTATTAATATAGTAAAGTTAGATACATAATAAAATAAATATTAATAAGGTTTAGATAAAAAAGCCTAAACTATAAAAAAAGCTAAAAAAAAAATTGCTTATAACTTAAGAATATAAAAAATAACTTAATAAAAAAGTATGTTTAAAATATAGTAACATTAGACACTTTATAAGAATATATTTAAATAAAAAATAAAAAATTATAATAGTAAAATTAAAACCTAAGCTTGTAGAGTAAAACTTATAGTAAAAAAAAATCTATTAATTAAAGTTATTAATAAAAAGCTAAATAATAGTTAGTGTTAAATTTATAGATTTAATAAATATTATAAAAAAATTTATAAAAAATAGTATTAAAAAAAAAGTATAAACTTATAAGTAGTTAATAATAATTAAAGAAAATATTATAAAAGGTAGTTAAAAAATAATACTATATAATAAGCACAAAAACAGAAAACTTCATACTTTAAGAAATTAGTAATAAAAAGTAATTATTTTAGAAAATTTAATTTTTAATATATGAAGCTTTTAAAAATATAATAATAACTATTTAGTAGTAGCTAAATAGTAATAAGTATTAGATTTATAAATTAAACTAATATTTTAGAAAAAAATATAAAATCTAGTATTAGAAGACAATACTAGAATAAAGATTTTATAATTTAAGAGACTAAATTATTAAAGTGGTATTTCTACAGCATAATAGCCTTACAGAAAAAAAAGTATTATAATTTCTAGTAGAGATTTAATAAAAGAAACTATATATATTTAGAAACTAAGAAAGAAAACACATTCTAACTTAAAAAGAACATAAAACTAAACTAAAGAGTAAGAATAATAAATATAATAAAATAAAAATATCTTTATCTATTTATTACAGGTTACTAGCTTACTTCGTAAAGTTAAACTAATAACTAGTTATCTAATTAATTATATAATACTTTAATTAGTTCTCTTATATCTAGATCGGATAGCTTATTAGACTTAGTAGAAATTAATTAAACTCAGTTAAAGTAAAAAGAAGTAATATAGTAAGTTAAGATTTAATAAAATAGTACTAAACTATTTTACTTAAGATATAAATCTTAATTTTAGAGGAATTATAAAGAATTAAAAGTAATTATAAGCTGTTTAATGTCTTATACTTATAGTAAATCCTTTATGTGTATATTATATACTAACTAGAAGTATATTAAATACTACTAAAGAAAATAAAAGAAAATAAATTTAGCTTAAAGTTATATCTAGTCTTATCTTTTTTATTTATACTTATTTTTATTATATTTTACTATAGTTAGTTATTTGATTTACTTACCTAATTTAGGTATTATTCCCTATAGAACTTAAACTTACTTTAGAGGAATTTTATTTATAAGTTCTGTCTTTATTAGTTTATTTCTATATTTTAGTATTATTTATATATTTTTTTTATATTATATTCTTTATAGCAACGCCTCTTTAGCTGTTCCTGTATTCTTATTATAGTTTATAATATTATTCTCTTCCTTTAAGCCTTTAGCCTAAAGGTTATTTTGTTTCTTTTTCTATAAATAGTATAAAGGCAGCTAGTTCTTTATGTAAAAGCTGAGATTATAAGAACCCCTTATATCTTTTCTATCCTTCTAATTTCCTAAGGATAACTTGAGTGGAATTATTCTTAATATAAGCTTACTATTTAGTTTAAAGAGTTTAAGTATATAGCTATCTTATACTATTCTCTTATTCTTATTATTATAATACTAACTGCCATTGTTTGGTGGATTTAGCTTCTAAGTAATATTCTAAGTATATTAATTAAAACATAAAGTATAATCTTATAGTATTATAGTAAGAGTAGAATTATTTAGATTATAATAAAAAGAAATTACGTTAGTAAATTAAGAAGTCCTATTAAGAGTCCCTTAAAGCCTGTTATGTTCTATTAAATTAGTTATAAAACATTCAGCAGTAACTGCTAGATCTAAATTATAAATTCTAAACTCATAAATTCTAGCTCCGTTAGTGACTAGCTTAAATAGATTTTTAAAAGAAGAAAATATTTCAGCATAAGCTTACCTTAATTAACAAAGTTTATATAATAAAAAAAGAAGAGTAAAATTATTAGAATTAATCTAGTATACTACTATTTATAGTATCTAGTATTACTTTAGTTTTCTTCTTAAGTTTTAAATAGAACGTTTTATATTCTTTTTATTTATTAAATATAGCTTTAGAGTAAGGGTTTACTACTTTATCTAATAATACTAGTAAATTAACTTTAAACTATTTTTTAAGTTTCTAACTAGCTCCTATATATCGTCCTTAGGTTTATAGTTTTTTTATTTAATTAAATACTTTTACTAACGCCTAAATCACTAGCAGTCTAAAATCTACTAGACTTCATATTTAGTAGTATCTTCCTTAAGTTTAAGTTTTATTTATAATTTAGCATTTTATAGTGCTGGTTTTAATAACGAAATATGAAAAACTAAGTAAATCTTTATATCCTTAAGTAGTTATAGTTTATAATTTATAGATCCTATTTATTATTTAACCTTAAATAGTCTTAATTTAATGTGATCTAGTTTTCTTAATAGTTGTTTAATTCTTAAATTTTTTTATAATAGGAAAATTTTATTCTCTCTCTTAAAAATTAGTCCCTTAATCTTAGTCTTATTATTAATTTATTTGCTAAGATTGTCTTTATAAGTGATTTTTTATACAATTTCCTAATAAAGTTATTATAGTTTTTTAACTTTTATTTTTATAGATTTTAATATTTTATTTAGTTTCTGTGGTTCCTGATAAGCTGTAGGCTTATAACTATAGTTTATATAGAATAGTAATTTTCCCGTAGTTAATAACTTTACAAAGTTATATATAAACTTAGTTATTAGTAATAGGTTAATCTAATTATCTTATTACTTATTAACGTATATTTATAAATATTATTCTAATATTTAATTTATTCGTTCTGTCTATTTATTTGTTTATAAGTAAAATACTATTAAGAGGCAGTATTCAGCCCCTAGTTTTCTAATAAATATTTTCTAAAATATTAACGTGAACAGTTTGTTTTTGTTTGTGATAAATTTTCATAGTAATTTATATCACGTAATTAGTAGTCTGATAAGTATAGTTACTAATTTATTTAATTTTATTTCCGTATATGTTAGTTTAAAGTATGTATATTTTATAAGTTAGTTTATAATAACTAGTATCATATCATATCACTAGCCTCAAAAGGTAGTTATTATTAGTATTCTTATAATAAAGTCTATTATAACTAATTTCTATAGTAAGTCTAGTGAAGAAATTGGTTATATAAGTCTATATTTTTTATATCTTAATATCTTATTCTTTTTATACTTAATACATTCCGAAAGAATAGCTCTGACCTTTTTTTATATTCTAGGAATCTAGAAATGCCTATTAATCCGTTCTATAGTTTTCTTAATTCCCTAATATCTATACATTTCGGCTGAGTGTTAATCCTTAATAAGTTCTATTTATAATATATCTAGTATAAAAATAGTTCCCGTTTCGTGCTATTATAGTCGTTTATTATTATATTCTCTAATTTATATTTACTATATGTTTTCGATAATGACTATTATTTTAATATTTATTTATAAGCTTCCTAGAGATTTATCTAGTTTTTATTTAAGTATTATATTATATATCTTTAGTATATCTCTTATGTGGTTTGCTTATTAACTAAGTATATTAACCACTATATTTTCTTTTCCTAATTTATAAAGTATTTAAAAATTAAAAGTAGAAACTAGTTTTTATTATCTAACTTATTATTAATTTAGCCTCTTAGTTATTGTAAATGCTGTTAGATTCTTATAATTTAAATATATAATAATCTACTACTTAGCTCCTTCCAGGTAATATTTTTATTTCTTAAATATTTAAGCTATTACTAATAATTTCTTATCATAAATATTATAGTTTAGCTTAGTAGTTGTAAGTTTATAAGATAAAAAATCTACTAAGTATTTTCTTTTATTATTTTATATCTATAATAGAATAGCTTTTGTTGTTCTATCTAATGTATCTATATATATCTCTATTTAAAGTCATAAATTAAATATTTTTAATATTAGTAGCTATTAAAATATTTTTTTTAATATCATGAAAGCGCTTTCCTTGCGTTGTTTCTACTTAAATTATTAATCTTTTTTTAATAATTCTATTAAGGGTGCAGTAATTTTTGAGTAGTTCTTAATAAATTATTAATAGAATCCTATAAATCTAAAGAAAGAATAAACTTCTTTTATGTTTATTAGTATTAGCTAAGATAGTATATTTTTTATCTTATTAAAGTTAACTACTATTCCGTCTTAAAATACTAAGTATCTTAAGAACTTAACTTCCGTTCTATGGAACACATATTTCTCTGTTTAAATATATAACTAGTGCTTTTTAAGTTTTTGTAATACTCTCTTAGTATATTTAATATATTCTTCTAGTATTCTATTTATGTATATAAGTATGTTATTAAAATACGCTATTATAAATACGTCTAGGTATTCCCTTAGTATATAGTTAATAATTATCTAGAATATTACTAGAGCGTTAGTGAGTTCTATAGATATAACTAAGTATTTAAATAACTTATATCTTATTTTAAATACTATTATCTATTCGTGTTCTTTAGCTATCTATATCTAGTAGTATTTATTTTTAATATTAAAAAAACTAAACCACTTAGCTCCTCTAAGCTTATCTATAAGTTCTAATATTAATAGTATAAAGTAATGATTTTTTACTATGGCTTCGTTAAGATATCTGTAGTTAATATATAGCCTTAATTTTCTATTCTTTTTTAGTATAAAGAGTATTAGTAAGGCTATCTTACTTTAGCTTATTTATATATATCTTTTTTATTAATTTTCTTACAGAAACCTCTATAATTTCTTTTATTAATAAATAGACACTTAATATAATAGTTCTAGCTTTAGATCTGTTTCTTTCTTAAGCGTGATCTTATAGTCCTAGTTCTAGTATTCTAATAATTAGTCTTTAGCTTTCTTAAAGAACTATTCTCTAAATTCCTTTTAGTATTCTTTTAGTATAATAAATTTAGTCTCATAAAGTATCGTTTTCTTTATCTATATTATTACTTATTATTATTATTTATAGTGGTTGTTCCTGGTTCCTACGGTTTTTCTTTTCTAATTAATAGTTAGATTCTATTATACTAGCTAATTCCATCCTAAGATAAAATCTTTACTATCTAGATTTATAACTTTAATATAACAGTTATTTCTATAACCTGCTACCTAAATAGTTATATTCCGTATTTTAAAATTAATTAGACTTTTTTTAAATGTTATTAGACTATCGTTTATGTGTCTTACTTATATAGGTTTATTTAAAACTCTAGTTAGTATTTAGTATTTTTATATTTATTTATTTAATATTAGTGTCTCGCTAGCTCTACTGTTTATAAGCACTAGTATTCTATTACTATTAATATATACACTTACGTATAGCTTATTCTCATATTTCCTTTAGTTTAGTTATATATATATATAAGTGTTATGTTTTTTCTAACTTTTAGTTAGCTCTTTAGTAACTTAGTTATAGTCTACTAGTTTTCTAGATTTTTATTTATAGTTAACTCTTAAGTAGTAGTTATTTTCTTAGTGTTTTTTCTTTAAGTCTGTGGATAGAGTATCTCTAGAGTTAACATATTTCTTTATTAAGTATCTTATATATATTCTTAGTTTATTCTCTATAATCCTCACATTTCCATCCCAAGAAATATTCATGATATGTGAGTTTTTTATGTGATTCTATAGCTAACTATTTCTTTTAATAGTATTTAGCTTAGTATAATTAATATCTTAGCTAGTATTTATCCCATAACAGCTGCTTATATTTATTTGAATTTAAATCCTATAACTTATCCTTTAAGTCTATGTAAATTAATTTTTGTTATAAGTTAAATTCCTTCTTACTTATAAGTTATTATAATACTTTCTTTATCCTTAGTCTTTTAATACGTATAGTGTATTTATTATATTTATAGTTTATTCCTATATAATCTAATACTATATATATCTAGTATTTTTTTTTATTATTCTATCTGCGGTATTATTATCTTATATTTATAAAATTAATAAAAAAAATTCTTTTTCCTTCTTATTCTAATCTTATTCTAACTCTAGATATCTAATAGGGTGATAGTATGTTATATGAGTTATAACTAGCGTAAATACTTATTAGTAAATCTCGTTTATTTATATAGCTAATTTTTATCTAGTTAATCCCCTATACTACTTATTTCCTACTAATTATAATATTTATTAGTATTTATACATTCTATCTCCTAAAGTAATTTTCTAGTATTTAGTAATATAATATTCTTTTAAGTAGTACTTTAATTTATATATCTAACAATATTCCTAGCATACGCACTGTATAATTATTATAAATATAAATTCTTTTTTATTTTCTATTTTATAATTTTTTTATTATTTAAATTTCTAATCTTTTTTTTAAAGGGTCTTTTTTTTTTTTTATACTCTTATAAAATCTCTATATATCTTTATATCTTTTAGCGTTATATTAATGTAATATTATTTCTTATATTATAGAGATTATATTACTAGTTAGTTCTACTAGATAATTTTTTACTTACTAATATAATATTTTATATTTTATTCTAAGGTATATATAACTTCCACATATCTAATATTATTCTCTTTTAGTTTTTTATATAATAGTTTTCTTAGTAATCTAGTCTCATGCTTATTTTACTTAGACTATAGCTATTTTAATTTCTTTTAATACCTTAGTCTAAATATAAGTTTTTTTAACATTTATTTATTATTATTTATAGTTTTTAATAAAATGTTTCTGTTTTCTATATTCTAGACAAGCCTTTTAAGTGTAGTGTTTTATTTATTTTTTTTAGCTTACTTTCCTTACTATTTATTAATAAATATCTTATTATAGTTAATGTTTATTTCATTATATATTTAAGTATCCTTTTTATTTCTTCTAGGTATATAAATTACTAGTTATTTACATACTTTCTTCTCTTACTTTTATTAGTACTAATAGTTATTAATAGTTACTACTTATTTAATAATTTTAAGCAGTGTACTTAGTTATTTGCCTTTAGAAATCTTATTTTTAATTCTATTTTTCAGTTCTTTATAGTATATTATAACTAGTAGTTAGTTTATTTAATTAAGTTATAATTAGATTTACTTAAACTCTATTATGTAATTAGCTGTTAATATTTATTTTTTAAGTTACTAAAGCTTCTAAATTACCTCCGTTTCCTTATTAATTTTTCTAAAAACTATAATTATTTTCTTTTTAAAGTTTTTGTAGTTCTTAAAGGCTTATTATATATTACTATTATAGTTTATAAGTTCTACTATTCCTAGGTTAGGGTCTTTATTTACTAGATAATTTCTAATAAGTAGTTTAAACTATCTTATAGCTTTTTCTATTATATTTATATTAACTACTAAAATCTAATCTTAGTCCGTTATAAATAATGCTTAATTAAGTTAATAGTAAAAGTTTATAGCTATTATAAAAATTTTAAGCTTATTTCTATTACTATTAAATTTTATAGGAGGCTGGATTTTTACTGTTTCTTCTTTTATAGCTTTTTCTATTATTATCTATTATTATAGATTAACTAGAGCGTTACATAACTTTATAATAGCTATTTTTTATTTCTAGATAATTTATTATATACTTTTCTATTCTCCTGATGTATTTCTAGTCGTAGATAAAAATCCTACTATAACTTCTTCTTTACTACTACTTTTTTTTAATAAATAGAGTTTTTATTTATCCTTATAGTAGGTTATTATAAACTTTATTTAAATAATATAGTATTAGAATCTATCTAATAGCTTTTTCTACTCTCTTAAGATAGTAATTATAATATTATAGGTTACTAACTTACTTTATAAAGTTAAACTAGTAACTAGTTATTTAACTAATTATATAACACTTTAATTAGTTCCCTTATATTTAGATTAGATAGCTTATTAGACTTAATAGAAATTAGTTAAACTTAGTTAAGATAAGAAGAAGTAATACGGTAAGTTAAGATTTAATAAAATAATACTAAACTATTTTACTTAAGATATAAATCTTAATTTTAGAGTAATTATAAAGAATTAAAAGTAACTATAAGCTATTTAATGTTTCATACTTATAGTAAGTCCTCTATACGTATATTATATATTAACTAGAAGTATATTAAATACTACTAAAGAAAATAAAGAAAGATAAATTTAGCCTAGAGTTATATTTAATCTTATTTTCTTTATTTATACTTATTTTTATTATATCCTGCTATAGTTAGTTATCTGACTTGTTTACCTAATTTAGGTATTATTTTCTATAGAACTAAAACTTACTTTAAAGTAATTCTATTTGTAAATTCTGTCTTCGCTAGTTTACTTTTACTTTTTAGTATTACTTATATATTTTCCTATACTATGCTCTTTATAGTGACGCTTTTTTAGTTATTTTTATATCCTTATTATAGTCTATAACACTATTATATAAATTAAAAACACTAATATCTATTAATAACTAGAAAATTAAAAATGTTGAATTTGTAAATTAGTTAACTATATAAAAAAACATATATATAAGTAATATATTTAATTTAAATATGGGAACTAAAAGAATAAAACGCATATAAAAAAATAATAAGTAAATAAAAACTAGATAAATAAATTCTAGAAAACCTAAATACTATAATAAATTTAAATAATTAAAATGACTAGTAAAATTAGTAATATTAAAAGTAGTAAAAGAAATATATACTTAAATACAAATACTATAAAAACAAAAGATAAAAAATTAAATAAAATTAGTAAAACCTAAAATACTAGAATCTTTCTTATAAAAATATTTCCTAAAATAGAAATGTCTAATATATAGAAATAAAGTAAAAAAAGAGTATTATAAACTATTATATTTAATATATTATTATAGGTATTACTTTATATACGTTAAATAAAAGTACTTTAACCTAAAAGAATAGAACTAAAAATATAGTAAACGTAGTTTACTATTAAAAAACTAAAAAACTACTAGTAAAAAGCTTAAGCTAGTAATATAATTATTAAAGCTTTTAGATTATAATAAGCATAATAAGAAACATGTTTTTATTTTAATATAAGAGTAAATAGAAAATCTCTAAAAACACTAGTAAATAGTAAAGCAAATAGAATATTTATTTTAAATTAATAAATTAAATAAAATATCGTATTATATTAAAAAAAGACGTATTTAGTAAAAGTAAAACAAGTAAATAATAGCGTAATAACTTTTAAAAAGAGTCTAATTAACTTAAAGACTATAGTAACAGAGCTAAAAGCAATAAGCTATTAAAATATCTACTATATTAATATTCTAAATATAAAAAAGCTAAATATAATTTTAAAATAAAATTAACTCTTATTACATAATCTAATAATAGATTAGTAATTAAAAACTATTTAATAGCATAATTTAGTAAGAAAAGTAGCATAAATATAGAAACTAAACGTAATAAAAAAACGCTTTAAAATAAAAAGAATTTTATATAAGACTATATAACAATTACAGAAAAAACAACTATAGAATATTAGAATAGTATAAATCTAAAAATAAGTCTTAAATACTACTAAAGCCTAAATACCTTAAAAATATAAGAAATTTGCATATTTATTTAATATAAATAAAAAGAATATATTTTTAGAGTGTTAACCTTAAGACTATAAGATACTAATTAAAAATAAAAAAAAGTTTAAACTAAAACTAAAATATTCTTTATTAAGAGTACAGTAGAAAGAATTAAAATAGTATATTAAAATTTTTTTTTAAAAAAATACATATAACTAAGTAAAAGCCTAATGGCTTTACTAATATTATTTATATCTAAAAAAAAAAATAAAAAACTATAATTATATATAGATTTTGAATAACTAAATTAAGCTATAATAAAAAATTAATACCTATTACTATTAATTTAAGAACTAATAAATAGACTCTAAAAAGCTTAATAGTTTAGCTTATTTAATATTTATAAGAAATACTATAAAATTTAAACTAAAAAAAAATATAAATAGTTAACAGCATTTAAAACAAAATATAGACTTTTTAAATACTATATTATATTATTTAAATTAACGAATACACTAGCAACTTTTTAGGTAGTTATTAATTATATACTATATAAATACCTAAATATATTTATAATAGCGTACCTAAATAATATACTAGTATATATAAGTAAAATACTTAAAAAGCATAAAATACATATTAAAAAGATTTTAAAAAAACTTTAAGAATATAACTTTTTTATTTAGTTAGAAAAATGTAAATTTTATGTTATAAAACTAAAGTTTCTAGAATTTATTATTTTAAAAGAAAAAATCTTAGTAGATTTAAAGAAGTTAATAAAAATATAAGATTAGCTAACACTAATAATAGTTAAAAAAATATAGTTTTTTCTAGAATTTGCAAATTTCTATAAAAGGTTTATAAAAGAATATTTAAAAATTACGACTCTTTTAACTAAGTTAACTAAAAAAAGATAATGGATTTAGTTAAAAGTAAAAATAATAGTAAGTATTTAAAAAACTTAAGAATAAGTTTACTTAAGTACTAATATTAAAAATGTTTAACTTAAAACTACTAATTATACTAAAAACAAATATATTTAATTATATAATAGAAGTAGTCTATAGTTAATAATATAATAATAAATATTTTTATTCTATAAATAATTTATTAAAAAAACTTATGAAAGCTAAGTTAAATTATAACGTTTATAATAAAAAGCTATTTATAATAATAATATTATTTAAAAATAGCAAATTTATATTAAAAAAGCTAAATATTAAATAGAGGTTTTTTTAGATTATAAGAACTTAATAAGCTTTATATTACGGACTGTAATAATAAAGAAAGCGTAAGTAAAACAGCATTATTATAGAAAACACAGTATAAAAAAATATACAAATAATACTAATACGTTAAAGTAAATTAGTAAAGACAGAACTTATAAATAAGATTACTCTATAATAAGTTTAAGTTCTATAAGGAGTAATACCTGGATAAGTGATTTAATAAAGTTATAAAAAAAGAGCTTAGTAAATAGTCTAAAATTAAAAAAAATAAAAGCACTAGCACCTGCTATTTTCTTTAGTAGTATTTAATATACTTCTAATTAGTATATAATATACACACGGAGGATTTATTATAAGTATAAGGCATTAAACAGCCTATAGTTACTTTTAATTCTTTATAGTTACTCTAAAATTAAAATTTATATCTTAAGTAAAATAGTTTAATACTATCCTGTTAAATCTTAACTTACTGTATTACTTCTCTCTACTTTTACTAAGTTAACTAACTTCTACTAAGTCTAATAAGCTATCCGATCCGGAAGCAAGGAAACTAACTAAAATATTATATAATTAGTTAGATAGCTTATTACCAGTATAATTTATATTAGTAAGTTAGTAACTTATAATATTATAATTACTATCTTAAAAGAGTAAGAAAAGTAGTTAGATAGATTCTAATAACTAATTATTAAACGTCTATAAGAACCTACTATAAGAACGAATAGGAACTTTATTTATTAAAAGAAAGTAACAGTAAAGAGAAAATTATAGCAGGATTTTTATTTATAACTAGAAGTATATCTAGAGAAACTAAAAGTGCATAATAAATTATCTAAAAATAAAAAATAGCTATTATAGAGTTACGTGATACCTTAATAAGTCTATAATAATAAATTAAAATAAATTAAAAAGAAAAAACAATAAAGATACAGCCTTCTAAGAAATTTAATAGTAATTAAAATAAACTTAAGACTTTTATAGTAGTAATAAACCTATACTATTATTTTAATCAAAAATTATTTCCAACTAATTAGGATTAGATTCTGGTGGCTGGTATAAACATAATAGGTAGAAATATATAATAGTTTAAATTACTAGTAAGAAATTATCTAACTAACAGAGACCCTAACCTAGAAGTAGTAGAATTAGTAAATTATAATAGTAATATATAACAAGCCTTTAAAAGTTATAAATACTTTAAATAAGAAATAATTATTATCTTTAGAGAAATTAATAAAGAGACTAAAGTAATCTAAAAGTTTTAATAGCTTAAGTAATAAACATTAGCAGCTAACTATATAGTAAAGTTTAAATAAATCTAATTACAACTTAATTAGACAGACTAACTATTAGTTATGATATACTATAAAGGACTAAAAAATAGAATTAAAAATAAAATCTCTAGAGAAAAGCGGTTAAGTACTTTATTAGAAATTATTAAATAAGTAGTAACTATTAATAACTATTAGTACTAACAGGAATAGAAGAAAAAAGTACGTAGAAAATTAGTAATCTATATACCTAAAAGAAATAGAAAAGATAACTAAACCTATAACGAGATAAATATCGACATGAAATAAATATTTATTAAAAAAGGGTAAGGAAAGTAAGTTAAAGAATAAATAAAATACTATACACGTAAAGTTTATTTAGAATATAGAAAATAAAGACACTTCATTAAAGACTATAAATAATAATAATTAGATATTAAAAAGGCTTATATTTAGATTAAAACACTAAAAGAAGTTAAGGTAGCTATAGTCTAAATAATATAAATATAAAACATAATAATATAAAAGACTATTATATAATAAATCTAGAAGGAGTAGTGCTGGATCTATAGGAGTTATATATATCTTAAATAAGAATATAAAATATCATACTAGTAAGTCAAGAATTATCTAGTAGGATAACCTAATAATATAATTATTATAATATAAGAAATAGTAATTTAATAACATAATACTAAGACTAAAAAAGAAATATAATAATTTTATAAGATTATAGAACAGGAAGGCGGACCCTTCTAGAAGGAAAATTAGAAATTTAGATAAAAAAAAAAGTTACAAAATAGAAGAAGAAAAAGAACTTATATCTATAATAATTATACAGTAAGTACGCTAGGAATACTGTTAAATATATAAATTAAAGTATTATTTAGAGTAATATTATATTACTAAGCACTAAGAGGTTACTCTAGGAAATAGAATATATAAATACTAATAAGTATTATAGTTAGTAGGAAATAAGTAATATAAAAAACTAAATAAATAAAAACTAGCTATATAAATAAATAAAATCTATAGATAAATATCTATACTGGTTATAATTAATATGATGTACTACCACCCCGTTAGACATCCAAAACTAGAATAAAATTAAAATAAAAAGAATAAAGAAACTTTTTTATTAATTTTATTAATACAAGACAACAACGCCGTAGATAGAATAATAAAATAAAAATACTAGATATATATAGTACTAGATTATATAGGAATAGATTATAAATAGAATAAACACACTATACGTGTTAAAGGACTTAGAATGAAAAAAATACTATAGTAACTAGCTAATAAGAAAGAATTTAATCTATAGTAAGAACTAGTTTATATAAACTTAAAAAATAAACTATAAAACCTAAACTCAGACTAATATAAACAATTATCATGGGATAAGTGCTAGATAGAATATTAATTATACTAAACTAAATACTATTAAAAAAGATAGTTAGCTACAGAATTATATAAGAAACTCATATATTAGAAATGCTTTTTAGAATGGAAATGCTAGGATTATAGAGAATAAACTAGAAATATATATAAAATACTTAATAAAAAAGCATACTAACTTTAGAGATATTTAATCTATAAACCTAAAAAAAAAACCCTAAAGAAATAACTGCTACTTAGGAGTTAACTATAGATAGAAAACTAGAAAACTAGTAGACTATAACCAAGCTACTAGAAAGCTAAGAACTAAAGATTAGAAAAAACATAATACTTATATATACTTAACTAAACTAAAGGAAATATGAGAATAAGCTATATATAAATATATATATTAATAGTAATTAAACACTAGCACTTATAGATAGTGGGGCTAGTAAAATACTTATATTAAATAAATAAATATAAAGGTACTAGATACTAACTAAAGTTTTAGATAAACCTATATAAGTAAGACATATAGATAATAGTCTAATAATATTTAGAAAAAGTCTAATTAATCTTAAAATATAAAATATGACTGTTAAAGCAGCAGGTTATATAAATAACTACTATATTAAAATTATAAATCTAGTTAGTGAAAATTTTATCTTAGGATAAAATTAGCTAGTATAATAGAACTTAATAATTAACTAGAAAATAAAGTCTATAGGAACCAGGAGGGACTATTATAAATAAGAGTTATAATATAAATAAAAAAAATAACTCTTTATAATACCACGTTTATTATGTCGAACGAATATTAAAAAAAAATTAGAAAATAGTTCTTTAAAGAGGCTAAGGACTAATTACTAGAATACTAAAATTAAGACTATAAAATTACGCTTAAGAAAGAAATAGACTTAAAATTAGAATTATTATACCAAGTACTCATACACCAGCAGGAGGAGTTATGAAAATTCTTATAAAAAAATTAATAAAAGGGATATATATAAACTAGCTAAAGTAAAATAGCTTCACTAATACTTTTTATACTAAAAAAAAATTATAAATTATAGCTATATATTAACTACAGATATCTTAATAAAGCTATAGTAAAAAATTATTACCTAATACTATTAATATTAGAACTTATAAATAAACTCAGAGAAGCTAAGTGGTTTAGCTTCTTTAATATTAAGAATAAATATTATTAAATATAGATAGCTAAAGGACACGAATGGATAATAATATTTAAAATAAGATATAGATTATTTAAATACCTAGTTATACTAATAGGACTTACTAATGCACTAGTAACATTCCAGATAATTATTAACTATATACTAAGGAAATATCTAGACGTATTTATAATAATATACTTTAATAATATGCTTGTATACACGAACGGAACGCTAAAAGAATATATTAAGTATACTAAGAAGGTATTACAAAAGCTTAAGAAACATAAGTTATATATTCAAATAAAAAAATGTATATTCTATAGAACAGAAGTTAAGTTCTTAGAGTACTTAGTATCCTAAAATAGAATAATAGTTAACTTAAATAAAGTAAAAGATATACTATCTTAGCTTATACTAATAAACACAAAAGAAGTTTATTCTTTCTTTAGATTTATAGAATTCTGCTGATAATTTATTAAGAATTACTCAAAAATCACATCACCTTTAATGGAATTATTAAAAAAGGATTAATAATTTAAGTGGAAATAACGCGAGGAAAATGCTTTCATAATACTAAAAGAAATATTCTAATAACTACTAATATTAAAGATATTTAATCTATGGCTTTAAATAGAGATATATGTAGATGTATTAGATAAAACTATAAAAGCTATTCTACTACAGATACAGGATAATAAGTGTAAATATTTAATAGACTTTTTATCTTATAAACTTATAACTACTAAGTTAAACTATAATATTTATAATAAGAAACTATTAGTAATAGTTTAAGTATTTAAGAAATAAAGACATTACTTAGAAGCAGCTAAGTATTAAATTATTATATATTCAAATTATAAAAATCTAACAGCCTTTATAATAATAAAGAAGTTAAATTAATAACAGGTTAGATAGTAGGAACTAGTTTCTATATTTAACTTTTAAATACTTTATAAATTAGGAAAAGAAAATATAGTAGCTAACACACTTAGTTAAAGAGCAGACTATATAAGGGATATACTAGAAATTTATAATATAATACTTAAGCAGAGATCAGACGGATCTCTAGGAAGTTTATAAATAGATATTAAAACAATAATCATTATTAAAAACATATAATAAAAACTAATTAGAGAATATAACTATGGATGATTATAATAGTATAAAATAGAAACTATTTTTATACCAGAAGCATTATAGACTAAACTTATTAAAAACTAATATTCAGCTAAAATGCACAGATATTAAGGAATTAAAAAACTATAGAATAGATTAACAGACACTTTTAGATTCCTAGAATATAAAAAAAGGTTAGAGCTATTCTTTTGGAATGTATTAAGTATAAAAAGAATAAGGCATTAAGACATAAGAAATATAGGCTTATATAATTAATTTCTTTACTAGACTAGTTATAAGAATTAGTTATAATAGACTTTATTACAGAAATACTAATAATAACTACCTTTTAAGGCTAATAGTATGACATGATATTAGTTATAGTAAACTAACTTCTAAAATACACATACTTTAAACTAACGTATATAGAGATTAAAGTAGATAAATTAGTAACTATACTTATTAGACTACTAATAGTATAATATAGATTACTATAAGAATTTATCATAAACAGAGACAAATTATTCACGTTAATATTTTAGAAAATGTTTATAAGAAAACTAGGGGCTGAATACCGCCTCTTAATAGTATTTCACCCATAAACAGATAAATAAACAGAACGGATAAATTAGATATTAGAATAATATCTATAGATATACGTTAATAAATAATAAGATAATTAGATTAACTTACTATTAATAGCTGAGTTTATATATAACTTAATAAAGTTATTAATAATAGGAAAATTACTATTCTTTGTGAATTATAGCTATAAGCCTACGGCTTATTAAGAACCATAAAAACTAAACAAAATATCAGAATCAGTAAGAATAAAAGTTAAGAAGTTATAATAACTTTATTAAGAAATAATAGAAAAGATTACCTGGAAAGGAAACCTTAGTAAATAATAAAAGGATAAGTCTAAAATTAAGGGACTAATCTTTAAAAAGGGGGATAAAATTTTCCTATTATAAAAAAATTTAAAAACTAAACAACCATTAAAAAAACTAGATTATATTAAGTTAGAACTATTTAAGGTTAAATAATAAATAAGACCTGTAAATTATAAACTATAACTACTTAAGAACATAAAAATCTACTTAGTTTTTTATATTTCGTTACTAGAACCAGCACTATAAAATGCTAAACTATAGATAAGACTTAAACTTAAAGAAGACACTACTAAGTATAAAGTCTAATAGATTTTAGACTACTAATAGTTTAGATATTAGTAGAAGTATCTAGTTAGATAGAAAAACTATAAACCTAAAGATAATATATAGAAGCTAGTTAAGAACTTAAAGAATAGTTTAAAGCTAATTAATTAATACTACTAAAAGAAGCAGTAAACGCTTACTCTAGAGATATATTTAAGAAATATAGAGAATATAAGATATTCTATTTAAAACTAGAAAAGAAAGGCAAGCCGACGCTAGACACTATAAATTATAATATATTAAATTAGTTTTAATAACTTTATTTTTTTTCTTTATTATATGAACTTTATTAATTAAGGTAAGTTTACGCTAGAATATTTTCTTCTTCTAAGAATCTATTTAAGCTAGTTAAAAGTAAAGGTGATATTAATAATTTTAAGTCTTAAGCTTCTTATCTTATACTTACTCTAACTTCTAATAAAGTTTCTCTTTTTTTTAATTTAGATAATTTTATGAGAATTACAATACTATAAAATTGCATAAAACGTTTTAATTAATATACTTAGAATATTATCTAGAAGCTAGATTTACTAGATAAATGTAATTATCTCTTTAGTAATAGGAATATAGAGACGGCATTTAATAGCTATTCTCTTAAACTCTTTTTATTAGATAGTAAGCTTATATTAAGGATAATTCCACTTAAGTTATCCTTAAGAAATTAGAAGGATAGAAAAGGTATAAGAGGTTTTTATAATCTTAGCTTTTATATAAAAAACTAGCTATCTTTATACTGCTTATAAAAAAAAGAATAAAATAACCTTTAAGCTAAAGGCTTAAAGGAAGGGAATAATATTACAGACTATAATAATAAAAAAAGCGCAAGTAAGGAGGCGTTACTGTGGAAAATATAATATAAAAATATATACAAGTAATATTAATAAGCTAAAGTAAATTAATAAAGACAGAACTTATAAATAAGATTACTCTATAATAAGTTTAAGTTCTATAGGGAGTAATATCTGAATAAGTAATCTAGCAAAGTTATAAGAAAAAAGCTTAGTAAATAGTCTAAGATTAAAAAAATAGGAGTACTAGTATTTACTATCTTCTCTAGTAATATCTAATATACTTCTAATTAATATATAATATATATGTAGAGGATTTACTATAAGTATAAAATATTAGACAGCTTATAGTTACTTTTAATTCTTTATAGTTACTCTAAAATTAAGATTTACACTTTAAGTGAAATAGTTTAATACTATTCTGTTAAATCTTAACTTACTGTATTACTTCTCTTTATTTTTACTAAATTAACTAACTTCTACTAAGTCTAATAAGCTATTTAATTTAAAAGTAAGGGAAATAACTAAGATATTACATAGTCAGTTAAACGGCTTATTACTAGTATAATTTACGTTAGTAAGTTAGTAACTTATAATACTTTACTACTATAAAAAAGCTAAATAGAAAATAAATATACTAGTTAAAAATACTAGCTATTTATAACTTTAAAATATTCTACTAAAAAGGATTAAAAAACAAAGTAGTAAATATACTTAATTAATAACTAAATTATATAAAATAACGCAAATTTATATTAAGTACAGTATTATTAGTAAGATTAAACGAATTCTTAAGTTATAATTAACTAAAAATTATAATAGTTATAAAGACAAAGGATTACTAAATAGTAAAAATTAAAAATTTTAAAACTCTTAGAACCTAGAATTAAAACTTATATATATAAATAAACTTATTTATGTGCTAAAAAAGCTATATAAAAAGTTAATTAAAGAAAATTATAAAGCTATTACATACAAACACTAAAAAATAGAAAAAACTATAAAATAAATTTCTAGGAATTTCTATATTAAGAGGTTAAAATAAAAAGTTAAGAAAGTAATTAAAGTCTATCTAGAATATAAAAAAAACAAACTAGTATAATATAAGCTTTATAAACTTTTATAACTATTAAAAATACTAAAATAACTATAATAGTTAGTTTTAATAAACTTTATTACAGGACTACTATTATTTAAGAAATTAGAAACAAATAGGAAATATAACGTAGTACTAGTAATTATAAATAGATTAACTAAGTACACATATTTTAATCTAATAGTTATGGATTTATTAGTAAAGAAACTAGTATACAGAGTTTTAGAAATAGTAGTTTTAAAATATAAGTTACTTAAAATGTTTATTACTAATTAAAATAAATTATTTATATTATACTTTTAAAAAACTTTATTAGCTAAATTAGGGTTAAAAAATAAGCTCTTAATAAGCTTTTATTCTTAAATAAATAGGTAAATAGAATATACTAATTAGAGTCTAGAATAACATTTAAGAATATATATTAATTACCTTTAAAAGAATTAAATTAAGTTATTATCTTTAGTGTAGTTTACTTATAATAGTATAAAATTATTTATAACTAATATATTATTATTTTATACTAATTACAAGTATAAGCTATCAGCTTATAGGAAACTATATAATTTAAAAAGTAAATTTTACTAAACTTAGAATAAAACTAAATAGCTAAGAAACTTATATAATAAACTTAGTAGAATTATTATTTTAAAGAACTTATAAACTATAGAGAGCGCTAATAAGTTAAGAGCTAAAAAACTAATTTTTAAAAAAAAAACAAAATTTTCCTGCTATATAAAAATTTAAAAACTAAGAAATTAAATAAGAAACTAAATTACATTTAAATTAAACTATTTGAAATTAGTAAAGTTATTAGATTAATTAATTATAAACTATAACTACTAAAATATAAAAATTTATTTAGTTTTTTATATATTTTTACTTAAACCAGCACTACTAAACGTGTTATTAGTAATAAACATAAATATAAAACCATACTAGTTAAAATATAAAGTTAAAGAGATTTAAGAACTAAAATAATTTAGATATTAGTAGAAATATCTAGTTAAATAAAAAAACTATAAACTAGAAGAAAATACCTAAAAACTTATTAAAAACTTAAAGTAATGTTTTAGAATGATTAACTAGTTTTATTTAAAGAATTTAATAATACTAAATTTTAGACAAAAGTCTACACAGCTTTTTAATTAAAGGAAATTAATAAAAAAAAATTATTAAAAACAAGAAATAAAAACGTTACAGATTATAATAGTTTAGAGATTTTTTATTTTTATTTTTTTTCTAAATTTTGTATTTTCTTAATTAAAGTAAGCTTATAAGTAAATAACTTACGCTTATAATTATTAACTAAAGAAAACTACTTATATAATTATTACTAATAAGATTTAGCTTTAAGCTTAAGATTTTAAGCCTATTTTAGTTACTTATAAAACTAATACTTTTTAGTAAGAAATTTATTAAACTTCTAAATAAAAACTATTAAATTATATTTTTAAAAGTATTTAATACACTTAGAGTAGTAGCTAAATAAAAAATTTATAAAATAATAAAAATTCTTTTTCTTACATAAACCACACAGAGTTGGCATAAAGTAGTTATAATTCTAAATTAATTTTATAAGGTAATAGTTATAAATAGTTAATAACTTAACTTTAGGCATTATTAGAAGTAAAGGAAAAAGAAATTTTAGAAGTATATATAATACTACTAAAGGGACTAGCTTTTCTTATACTTAGAGCCTAAAGTAAGAAAAACTTTTAAGTTAAAAATCTAAAAAAAAGAGTAAGTATTATAGTTAGTAATAAATAAAAGTTTATTATAGGTAATAATTATAAATAAAAGGTAATAAACTAACTAAAAGAAAATTATTATCTATTAGCAAAAAAGCACGTACGGGAATATAAGACTAGAATAAAAATAAAATAGATGCTTCAGAAAACTAAGTAAAAAGTAAAACTTTTAGTTAATATTATTAAGATAATTAATAGAACTAATAGTAAAAAAAAAACGTAACGTCTCACATACACAGTTATAAGTGTAATATAAATAATTAGATTTAATAGAAATTAAGTAGCTATAATAACCTTAAGTATTAGTAAATTATAAGTAAAGAATTTACTATATAAAAGGCATTCTCTTTAGCTTTTAGATAGTTTTCTTTTTTATACTTATCTTCTCATTTCAGAGCGACTCTCTGGAATTAGTTATATAATAAATTAGTTAAACTATCCTTTATCACATCTTTATATTATTGGAATAATTATGTAAGTAAGTTATTATATATTTTTATATTACTATTAAAGTATCTAACTTAGTACGCACTCATACTTACTATGTTAAAGAGATCTATATATTGTCTTTATAGTGTGGCAACAAAGGCTACGTAACATATTATTATATAAAGTCCTTAAGTACGTAGGAGCTGCAGCCTGTTCTGTAATAAGATATTTAAGGCTAATTAACAGTCTTTAACTTTAATAGTATAATACTAGAATCATATAGCCAAAGGCCTGTTTGTTTAAAGGCTGATTAAATAGTACCTAGGTTATAAGTCTTCTTACATACATCTTAAATTGCGTGTAGAAATTTAGTCTTATTAAAGTTATTATAGCTAAGCCGAGTCTCTATTTCAACACGCTTTTTATGGTAGTACTTAAATAGCTAAAAGACTGTAACATTAAGCAGCTGTAGTATATGCGTTATATGAGATAATAGAAGAAAAGGCCATATCTTTTGACTCCAGCAGAAGTCGATAAAGTCGTAGGTAAATCTTGAGGTATGGCTATTAAATATTAATATCCTCCACCTATCGCGTTTCCTACCAAGCTTTGTATACTTGTTAAAGTAGTAGATGTAGTCTATACTAAGCTGATTATATATATAGCCAGAGCTTGACACCCTAAGTAGAAGGTTAGGATTAAGGTTGAGCTTCTTAGAGACATGCTGGTGCATAATTACCGCCCCGTGTAATATACAGAGAGGTGGGATACTCTAGCTAATTGCGTTAATAGCTTCTACAAGAGTAATAAGTTCTCGCTCTGTATTAGATGGAGACTCTGCAACACGATAGACGTCTAGAGTAATAATCTCTTGATTACCACTAATGCTAATTCGTGTCCTACACTCGTCTATATTCTATATATCCTCTGGCTCCAGCTCTAGCTTATCCACTACGCGCTTGTACTCCCAGAAGTGATCCTTAATTATATGTCGTTCTTGAGAGATAACCCTTGCAAGTTCCTGAGGCTTTTGTTTGACGCGTCGAACGCGTGGGTTGGCTGCTTGGTAGCGTTTGAAGAAGTCACGGCCAAGAGGCTTGAGAACAGTACCGGGTGGGGACGAGAGAATTCGAATACGTTCTGCAGCAGCTTGCCACATCTCCACAAGAGAAGGCTGCCCAAGATCGTCGAGGCACTTAATATAGAGCTCAAGGGCCTTTAATTGAGCCGGAGTTAGCTTTTGGTTGGTCTTCTGTCGCGTTGACCTGCTGCTGGGGTTCTTAGAGCGTCGCAACTGTTGGCGAAACTGCCATGGACAACCTTGCTACCTTGTGTAACAGAGTAGTATCACCACCGACCCCCTTGTCAATTCTGATACAGCTTACAAATCACTGTCAGAGGTTATCTCACTCGTTTACATTATGTACGATAACACTCCTTTTGGCATTAACAACAATTTAATCTCTGATGACAATATTTATGAGTACTTCATGCTGCCAAATGTGACCTCCATCAGCAACAGCCGCCGGTAATCCACGTTGAACATCTTCGCCACGTCCTTGATAATGTAGGAATTCTTTGTAGACATCCATCGCAGGGCATCAGACATTGTATTGGGGTATAAGTGGTAGAATTAAGTAGGATCTTGGCATTAGGTACACTGAGCTTGGTGGGTACGTTGAGCCCGGGAGCACCCCCTAGCGAAGCGAGGGGGTGCGTGGCGCGAGTAACCTGGGCCTCAAGATGGCGTCGAAATTTGAAGGGCGAGCGCGGATGGCCCCTACAAGACAGGGGTCGATTTTGCAGGACGTGCGCCGCCACGGCGTAACCCGAGGTTATGCCAAGCCTCACCTGGACCTCTGATAACTTGCGGTTCGGCAAACACATGATGTCCACAAGAACCAAGGAACGTGCTGCAAACCATGTTAGTGTGCTTAACGAATCCCCAAACTTACATGTGCGTGCCTGTGCCGTTAACCTCAAATGCGGGGGTGTCGAGCCTAGGTGTTACGCGGGGTCCTCGGCGTGCCCACGGCCGGCCATCCCCTTTTCCGCCTTCGCCTCAGATGACGTCCCAGTACCGACTTCCGAGCCGGCATATCCATTATTTTTTGTCAAAACGGGGTGCGAAGGCGAAAGGGTTAGCTATTGCACGGCATGTGGGGCATCTACTCCTACCCTCTTCGAAAAGCCAAGACTCGCGATTTGCGCTCCGCCTTGCAACCTTAGTGGAACGTTAACTGTGACAATTCGGTAAGCTTCAGAGCTAAGGGTTGGCGAACTACAAGGCGTGGCCCCACCAAGGCAAGGCAGTCGTGACGATTTGACGAGAGTAGCTTGTGTGGTGTGTCTAATGTTACCAACCTCCGTATTGGATAGGGTGACGCCACTCTAAGTAACATGACGCGATTATCGCTGTTGGAAAGGGAATTGACTCGGCGTCCGGGGTTTTACACCTTTACTAGGTCTCAGCTATTAATGCAAATGCAAATGCAAATGCAAATACAGCTCAGATTGTGCTGTCATGTTCCATCTCATAGCGACAAAAATTTTCGTGTAAACGGTGTTCGATGTCCCCGCCCGAATTTCACCCCGCGAATTGGGATGAGCACGCCAAGAGGTCAGCCACGTCCCCAAGCCAACGCACTGCATGGCCATGTGTCCCCACTGAATTGAATGGACTCGATAGCACATATGGGAGTTATTCCATATCTCCATCAGGCCTACGTGGCTGTCTAACTAACATGAAGTGCTCACTCCCAGCACACCGTAATATGGTGTCGGCAGTGAGGGATGCCATCGATCCTCTCCCAACAAAGTTTCCATGACCGTCGCATAGGAGTAGTAAGTCCCCTTAGGAATCAGGGCTACTGAAAGGTTAAGAACGCACTCTTAACATCAATTAGATTGCGAGATGGATCAGCCTCCCAATTGAATAGCACCATATGAGTTATCTCCTGGCAATTCCAGGCTACGCCCGCATGTCATACGGGGTCAGACTTTCGTCCCTGAGGAGCTTCCAAAGGCAGAGTCTGCAGGGATCGCCAAAAAAGGAGAAAAGGGATTAGACACTAGTGGCCAGGAGTGTCCGGAGGGGACACAATGTCGTCTTGGTCCACGTTAGACCGGTTGGATTGGTCCGGTAAGGGCAGCCATCATGTTGATTACACCGCAGACGAGTCAATACCCCTACAGCAGGAGGAGCACCTGGGCCATGGTTCTTCTGGAAGCGTCTACAAGACTGTGTGTGAAGGAATCCCCTTGGCATGGAAAACAAAATACTGCCGGAAGACTATTGGGGCTCAAGAACTCAAGGAAATCTGGAACCTGAGGAAATTAAACCATCACCATATCGTCAAGCTGGTCGGCTCGTATACATATCGTCAGAACTTAGGCCTCTTGATTTATCCTGTAGCCGTGTGCACGCTCGCCACGTTCTTTGATGATCTTGATATTTTCAAGGCTGCCAAGACTAACGAGGAGATCAAAACCCGCAATCCAGAACCAATCCATCGCTTTCGCCAGCTGGGCATTGACACAACGAGCTGTTTGATAGCACAAGACTCTGCCAGACAATGGTTGCTTCAATGCTTTGGTTGTCTTGCTGGAGCTCTTGCATACCTGCACAGCGAAAACATTAAGATCAAGCATAAGGACCTCAAGCCATCAAATTTTCTCCTTACATCGGCCGGTGCATGGATAGCAGATTTTGGAACGTCAAAAGACTTTTCGGATTCGACGGGAAGCGAGAGTGATAATGGCGAACGGGGCACTGCTCGATACTTTGCTCCAGAGGTCGCAAATTGGGGTGGAACTGGCCGTGCAGCAGACATATTCTCTCTCGGTTGCGTTTTCCTCGAGATGTTTTGCTCGTGCACCTTGGCAGAGACTTTGAGCCACATATTTCCATTTTTCCTCCTTATAAAGGACCCAAAAGGGGCTCATTTCCAGGCTAATATCGACCACATTCATAGTCGTCTTTTTCCTTCCCTGGTTTCCTATGTCCGCGGAAGGGTCCAACAACACCTGCTATTAGAGATAAAACATATGCTTTCCGTCGATCCAAAGGCTCGACCAACAGCTGCTGTTCTGAAAACAAATCTGGGACTTGTTGATGGCTTCAGGAAGCGGAATACTGATGACTGGGGAGAATGGCCAATTCACGGAAAATGTTGTCTCCCAGTACAAGCCAAGCGAAGGCCCTTGTATGAGGGGGAACAGCAGATTGAAGACTTGAAAAAGCAGGTTGAATACCTGAGAAAGCGATTATATGAGAGGGATCGGCAGGTTAGCCCACCACCAACGACAGGCTCCCGAACTGAGAGGAATACCCGATGCGTTCCTATGACGAGGACCCCAAATCCACGCATGTCTCATACTTTTCCTACGGGATGGTCTGATTCAACATCGCAATCCCCACTCATCCCGGATGATTTTAACGGGCCTACCTCTTCGGATGAGGCTCTCGAGCCCCATCAACAACACGATGAGCCTGATTCTGACGAAGACAATCTACAAACAGTTGAAGACGCAGCAGTGCTTCAAAGGGAGGTGGATAACACCGAGCATCGGCCTACGCCCCATACAAGAACGAGCGATTCGTTCAGCATCGCCGTAAACCGACCAACAGCAGAAACTCGTCCATCAACATCCTCGGTAATATCCGTTCCTAACAGGCTCACTGGCACAACCTCAGCGCCTAATCAGTCGTCCCCTTTCTCGCGTCCGTTTGCTCTCTTGCGGGAACCATATACTGGGCCTCTTTCCTTCGCCAACGTTCTTGACAACAATTCTAACGCTATTTACAAGTTTCCAACGGATCACCTTGCGCAGTTTAAGGCGGAAAGCAGCTACGACAACAATCCATTTCGTAACCACCGGCATTCCGGCGCAGGTTCAGCATAAAGGCACTAGCTCCATGCAATCTAGCTTTCGGGAGGGCGGGAAATCCGCGAAGGATCCCGAGCCAGTTCCTCCAGCTTATCAGCTGTCCAGGGGGTGTAAGATTAGAAAAATAGTACGTCCGAACTGACGGATCATAATAGGAGGGGGCCTGCGCTAACAACATGCCTAGGTGCCATGCTAGAGAATCTCTCTCCCTTCTTCATTTCCCCGTTTGGCGGCCTCGGTCCCATTTTTGTTTTGAAACCGAGGTGTATGGGCCATCTGTGAGCTTCAATCAACGGCTTTTCACCTCCAGACGTTGCAGAGAGTCTTGCTAGGCCCGGAAGTTGCTAGTACAATGTAACGGGGAGTCTTGGTTTTAGTTATAGTTGTATAGTTGCATAACTAATTAACGTTACTAAGCAGCGGCCATCAAATGTTCCAAGGCGTTTTTGAAGATCTACAAACCTATACGAATTTCCTAATTGCGCTTAGCACTGTCTATCTTGCGATGAGCTGTCGTTGCCGAGAAGGCCTATCCACCTTTCAAAGGTCTTCTCTGTTGATGTATTATCATTTCCTTCTTCATCGCCGCCGAGGACCTCCCTCGCGAGTGCCTGTGAGACTGTTCGTCCCTCCTCTGTAAGAACGCGAATCCAGCTCTTCAAACACTTATACTGCTCGATGACAGTAGCCTTAAGGCTATGTCGATCCCAGGTTATCGTACAGCGTGCACTAAAGAAGACCTACTCGCTTTCGGCCGACATCGGGGGATAGAAAGGATATCGATTGCCATGCGGGAAAGGCGAGGGAAGTTGCTTCGCTGACTTGGATCGAGCCAACATTCCAAGGAAGAGCCCGCGGGTCCAGGGATAGGCGCTCCCCGCAGATTAAAGGCGTTAACTCTGTTATCTAGGAGGAGAATAACGCCGATCTCACCCGGATGTACTCATTAAACTTATTCGACGCCGAGATCCTTTCGAGTACCCCCTTTAAGCGGCATCTATCTAGAATGTTTCTAATTGTCTCTAAGTCCATTATATTTACTACTTCTTCAGGGATTGCTGTATATATATACTCCTTCGTCTACAGTCGCTGTAGAGCGTTAGCAACTTAATTAATCGTCCTAGAATAAGTTACTTTGACAGCTACCCATTTAGTAGTAAGATACACTTTTTAGTTGTATTGGTTAAGTATAAATGCAGCCGCGTATATTGGTGTTTTGCTAGTAAGCTTGTCATACTTATTAAATGCGAACTACATCCTAAATAGCAATCTGAAAGGGTTCTTACCGCCTTTGTACTTATTCTGCCTCTTTTTAATATAGCTAATTAAATAATCCATTGTCTCCAGCACCCTCATAAGAGATGTACAATTTCTCTACAAAATGTTAGTTATATCGCGGAACGGCTTAAGTATATTCTAAGTCTCAATTAGTGGGTCCTACTCATCTCGGCCAAGTAAAGCTTTCTTACATTTTTTCCTGGTCCTTGTTAATAAAAACTGTAATAAATCTCTCAGCTTAATTGCAGCTGCTAATACTGTTAACTAGGAGTTCTAGCGTGTATTATTATCGCGAGGAACAATCGGGACGGGGAGTTTGACGAACCTTTAAGATTAAGAAAGTAAGTAACAGGGCCAAATAGCGATATTATAAATCTTCCCAAGGGCGCCTATCTCCCTTCGCTTAGCCTGGGTTGCCTTAGTCTGCTCATACTCCCCCATGGGGCGAATCCCACAGCGTTCTCTACCTAGGCTGAGCTCCTCCGCAGCTTGAATATCTGGTTCTACCATCCGCTCTTTTATGAATAAAAAAGTCTGGTATGCAAAATTAAGTATAGAACATATGGATTGGATACGGCGCTACTGCACGTTGTAGTGCGTAAAGTCTTTTGTAAAGAGGTGGGTGAATATTTTTGTTCGACCCGTAGTTGTTTTTATACACATAAAATAGGGATATAAATTACAGTAGAGAGCTCTTAATAAAGAAGAAAAGCTTATCTGTGAAATAGCCTATTTTCTCTTTACTAATATCAAACTCTTCAAGTATTTTTTTTGAAGACCCCGCCTGCTCTTCGGCTCTATAGCTATTTTTGTATTCTGGAAGAGCTAATATAGCCTTCTATAGCTTCCCCAGGTCATTAACAAAAATGTGCCGTAATCGCTCAATAATAGCTCTTGTTTAGTGACAATCAAATATCCGTCGTAAAGCGTATTTTTAAAAGCAATTCGGAGAGTTTCTACTTAGCCTCCCTTTGAGAGTCCCCTATAAAAGCTTTGATAAAAAGTGAATGAAAATTTAGTGTGTAACGTGTGCGTGTAGAAGGTTGAGATGTACTTGAGATACGCCTGAATAGAATTACAAGACACCGAGTCCTAGGCGAAGCTGTCACCGATTGGTGCTGCAGTCTACGGTAGTCTATTGTCGCCTACGCCAACTCTCTACTGCCTACACTACCTGTTTGCAACCTGCTTGGCATTCATTTGCCTAGTCACTCCTTTATATATATATATTACCTAAATAGCTCTCAACTCATGGATCAGGTTGGTGATGACTTTCACTCCAGTGCGCTCGGTTACAGAAGCGCGTACAGACGCCCAATAAGTAAAAAAACTAGACCTTTTTGCCTTAGTCGGTCCCCAGATGCCGGATGCGGGCATGTGGGCGCATCTCGAGCGCGTCTGACGATTACCCGGTAATTCTACTTTTTTGATGTCAAAGGCAAGTTTCAACAACAAAAAAAAATAAACCTCGATATATATATACGCCTAATTTGGATCTGTTGGCTTATGTAATGCGCGATGGTCTTTACTGCTTGTCCTCATTCTAGTTAGGTTTAGCGCGGTGCCCTGCCTTTGCCACGTCGAGCTGCAGATAGTGTATTGACCAGAACAAGGATGGCGTGAGGCTGACAGCTGAAAGCCTCACTGCTAAAATGCCGACCGTCAGACTTGGTCAGACTCAGCACCTTCTCCACATCTGCCCTCCTCGGCTTTTCTTAGTTTGCCTCCAGTCTAGTTACATAAGTTACCCTCTTTCTGCAACTTCAGACTATTAGCCGCATTTCTCAAGACCTTCGCTCTTCAGCCTCGGCGTGTTCTCTGCCCGTCTACATAGCCTAAGTATTTAATGCGGCTAGATAACCTATAGACAGAAAGAATGCTAATCCTCTATTTCAACAGGGTGCCTCCAAGGCTCAGCCATGGTAGGAAAACCGTATAAGCATTTCAACTACGCCGAACGCCGCCAGATTCCCTTTAAATACTTGGACTATCCTGGACATGGTTCGTTTGCGTAGGTACACAAAGTCCAATCGCGTTCAGGACACATCTATACCGTCAAAAGTTCAGACTACCATACAATCTCCAAGAGCGGAAGAAGAGGCTTGAGAAGATTCAGCTCGAGGCTGAAGCGGTCTGAAGAGCTCGACATTTACACACTATCTCAATAATAGGAACATATGCATGTAATGAAGGGTTCGAGTTCGGCATCGTCATGCTTCCAGTTGCGGAACGGAGTCTGGATGAATACCTTCACACCGCCGCCGAGAAACCATCAGATGATGAAATTCGAAAGCGAATTCTACCCTTTTTTGGATGCTTAATTAGCGGATTAACCTATTTGCACAGTCAAGGCATCATACACATGATATAAAGCCGTCGAACATCCTAATAGCGAATAGAGGTATTCTCTTAACGGACTTCGGAATCGCAATAATCCCGGAAGGAACAACCGTTCAAACACTCAAAACTACTCCTAGGTCGCTGCGTTATACTGCTCCAGAAGGGGTCAGATTTGGCCCAGATTCAGGAGGCAACCGCCGTCGATCGGGCCGTCGGGCGGATATGTTTTCATTGGGAGCTGTATTCCTCGAAATGCTGATCGCATATTCTGGCCAGAGGTGCGACGATTTTCTGATAGACAATAGTACTTTTCGATATGCTAGCCAGGTGGGTGAAGTAATATCGACTCTGCAGAAGTCTCCTCGCCAGAGTTGCTATCAAGCAAGTCAAGCAAGTTGAGGCCACCAACTTGACTTGCTTGACAAAATCGAGCTCTCTGACTTGCTTGACTTGCTTGATGAGGGGATTTGGGTCGACTTGCTTGACAACTTGCTTGACACCTTGATAGATTACATAAGCCTAGTCCAGATCGCTGAGTTGCTCCATAAGCTCGTCAATCTCCTCTATCGTGAGGTCTTGGCATGGTGTTGGTGTACGGCCTAGTGTAGGAAGTCGTCAGCTGCGTCAATAAGTAATAAATCCCTTACTCACCAGGTCTTGGAGCGCGTTTAAGGCCTATCCTCTTCCAAGACCGCAAGGATTGAAGTGTTGATAGGAGAGATCTGGCCGCATCCTAAGCCTCCTTTCACCTAGGAGATTTCCGAGCTCACTAAAGGTCCTCTCACAATCTGCACTAGAGGCAGGGATTGCAAAAATATCGAGAGCAAAGCGCGCCAAGACGGGAAACTGGCTCTCCTGAAGCAGCCAATAGCGTACAGGATCGAGAGCGAGAGCATGGTCTTCAGGCAGAGCTGGCTCCTTCTTCCAGAGCTCGTACTCATCTCCAGCTGATTGTTCAATCTCTCTAGCAGCCGCCCTCATTGTAGCCGTGATAAAATCAGCCCTATTTGAGGCAAAGCCAACACGCTGCTTCTTAGTAGGAGGAGAAGAGGATTTGGTAGCTGCAGACTCTTTAGCTGCATTTTCCTTATAACTCTTCTAAAGTTGTTGAAAGCCTCTATTGTTCTGCTCCAGCCAGCCTTGCCTAGGATATGGCCCATCTTTATCCTTGTCATAATCATCAGGGATCTTCCAGAGGGCGTTAAGGTGGCTCTTATAGTGAGGGTGTAGCCGTGTGGCTGCGTAGTAAGCTGGAGCGTCATTAAACTTAGCGTAGTACTCATTAATCTTAGCTCAGGCTGCGTTATAATTAGTTTTGAGGTAATCCTCTGGTACATCTAGATTCTTATAGTTAATCTCTACTAAAGACCTCTTCAGCTCTTTAAGCCTGCTTAGCAGCTATTTAAATGTAATTAGAACCTTCTAGATAGCTCTGTGTAGGCCGGATTTGCCTCTTCCCTCAAGCCAGTGAGTAGCCTCCTTAAAAGGCTTGAGTAAGGCAATGTACTTAGTAATAGTAGTCTAATCCTAAGGTGTAAGCCCTTTCTCTTGAATGTAGAGCCTTAGCTCTAGTCTCTTAGCTTAATCTCAACGCCTAGAGGCTGTATTCACCCTGTATTCATCTATTTTATATTGCATGTAGTTGTTAAGGGGAGACTGAAGAGCAACAGCGTGTTTAAAGTAGTATAGATAGAAATTCTAGTAAGTCTTTACTAGCTTAATAATCTCCTTCAGTTTGAAGTTAGTAATATTAAGGCGCTTAGCTTTTTTATTCTAAAATCTTTCTAGTAGTTCTTAGGCCTAGGAGGTGTAAATTAATAATAAAACATTAAGTAAAATACTAATAGAGCTAAATTTCTACTACTTAGCTATATATCTTTCTTCAGCCTAATAGGTATTAGTAGGTATTAATAGAGAATTAGTTTTAGTTATATTATTTACTACTAAATTTGTAAGGATCTAGGCCAATAATGGCAATTAGGTGAAAACAGAGTAGATTTAATAAAGAGTTAACTACGTATACTACAGAGACTTAATAGCTAACCCCTACTAAGTCACTAAGGTTACTTAGTTATGCATAGAGTTAAAGCTAAGATAACTATTTTAATTAACTATTTTAAGCTCTAGCCTATTACATTATCCCCCTTCTTATAGACTAGGTAGGGGCTCTCTGGTGAACCGTTTACTAGAAGACTTTTATAGGCCTATTTTAGATTCTATTTACTATAGCTTCTCCTAAAGCTCTTATTAGTAGTTTTTTAATAGGAGTTTGTGTCTACCTCTTTACAGAGGCACTGTATACTCCTTCTAATAGTCTAATACTATTATATCTTCTAGTTAGTTTACTAGCTCCATAGTTATTAACGTATAGCCTTTTTATTTTACTTTATACTATAGCTAGTGGCCTTACTCTTATCTTATCTATATCTTAGTAATAATATCCTACACTATATGCTTTTCGTGATTATTTACCTGAATTAGTAGTGACTAAGGGTTGTCTGTAGGCTAGCTTAGTAATAGGTTATTACTAGCTAGCTATAGCCTATTTATATAAAATATTAGGTTTAGTTTTAAGGGCGTATTTAGCTTTACAGCATGCAAACTAATAATTTTTTCTATAATATATTTAGTATTCTTTTAGTCCAGCTTCTTATTTCCTTGTCTAATAGAGAGTTAATTACTAAGCTTAAACTATGCTTTATCTCTAACACATAGTTATAAAGCTTTATTCTAATATTAGTTTATTTATTTTTTTTATTCTTATTATGCCTTAGCTATAGTTGCATGTGCTAAGTTAATATACTTTTTTAGCTTTCCTATAATTACTTTAGCGCTAGCTTTTAGGTCTTAAGCTGTTATATTACGCCTAGTTTTAATATCCACTTACAGCAGTTCTATATTATATTTATGCTAAAGAAAAAATAAACTTATTCCTATTAAGGTAGCGTCTTTTCCCTTTACTGTAATTTTAGCTATTAAGTAAAGCTTCACCTAGTTTACTTAGTCCTACACAATAAACACTTAAAAATAGGCCTTAACTATACTATTTATTTTTTCTATTAAACTATTTATTTATAGGTAGAACGCTGTCGATAATCGCCTTTTAATTCTTAAGATTTTATAAAGCTTAGTTTAGAACTCGCTAATAAATTAGCTGCTGTAATCAGATACTATAGCGTTAGAAATTTAATAATAAGTAATAATCTTATAAATAAAAGCCTATGTTACTGTCTTAATCTCCATGTTTAGAAGAGAATAAAGAGTTATGTTCTTACTTAGCCTATTAGTAATTACTAGTAAAACTATACAGCTATCGCTTTCTGGTAATCTAATTACAAAATCTATTAAAATCTCTTTCTAAATATGATTAGGAATAGGTAATAGGTATAATAGCTCTTGCTGGTAATCTCTTTATAGCTTTATACAGCTATAGATATTACAGTTTTAAATATAACGCCGTATGTAGTTTGATATCTCTAGCTAAAAATAATCTCTTATTAATATTAGATAGGTGCTCTGCCGTCCTGGGTGTTCTATCACCTATAATAAATAAATCTAGTAAATAATTAATGTCCTTAATAGCTCTAAGTCAGGTACTTACTTCCTATTCTAATAATAAAGGGTCTTATCTTTATTAATCCTGCACTTAGCTAGTGAAACTTTTAGTTCAAGCTTTAAGAAAAATCTCCGCTCCTAATTATAAAAGGCCTATACTATTCTTATGTATACTTTATTATTTAGTATTATATTATACTATCTTTATTTAAACTTATTATAAGACTCTTAGGTATAAGACTTCTAGGCTTCGGTTATGTTATCTCCTATAATTATTAAAAAACTAATTTAAGTAGAGAAAGCCTATACTACTTACTTATTATTATTTAATTTAAGCTCTTTTTCCTGACATGTAACTACTAGCTTTAATAGCTAAATTATATAGCTTTTTAGTCTTTTATTATTTTCTCTACTTAGATGATCCTATTCGTGTTTTGATAGTATATTAGCTTATATATTTTCTTTTCTTAGCTTATATTAAATCTTTATATTATATTAGCTAAGGAATAACTGCTAGCGCGTATATCTTTTATTTAATTTTTAAAACCTTATAAAGTACTTAAAATTTTTGTGATTAGTAATAACTTAGAATTTTTTAATAGACCGTAATTCAACATCTCATGCCTCTAAGTAATAAATAATTATAAGAAGTTCTTTATTATGTATTTTATAATTATATTCTGTAGATATATTTTTTTTTAAAAAATATATATATAAACACAGCATAGTATTATTACTATATTATAAAAGAACTTTTCTAGTTATATAACTTAAAAAATCAGTTTCTAAGATAGTCTTATAATTAGAATTAAATTAGGCTAGTACTAGTTCTAATATAAAGATCTCCTTTAGCTTATTAAATACTATTTACTTTTTATTAGTTTATTAGAATAGTATGTTATTTATAAGTCTTATAAGTAAAACAGCAATTTCTGAAAAAGACTTAATAAACTAATAATAGAAATTAGTAAATTTAAGAAAGCTTTTGATTTCTCTTATAGTTACAAAGGGTGCGGCTCGTTGCATAATGTTTTTACAAGTTATAATAAGCTCGTTCTTAGCAACCTCATCAAAATTGGCTGTCACAACAAAACAACCAAAAATCATCGAAAATAGGCTAAAATAATCAGGATATTTTCGCTCATCCTATGCACGGAAGTTGTTATTGCCCTGATGTTTAATGCAGAGCTTTACCACGCATACAAAGTAGTTAGGGCAGAGATGTTTGGCTATATACAACTCTATTATAGGATCTTTCTGCCAAACTGACTTCACCCATCTCTCTGCCTTTTTCTTTACCATTTGTGAAGAAGATATTACAGTGTAACTATTGATAAAACCTTCTAAACTGCTAAAACAGCGCTTAATTGGGTGTAAATCTGGTGACTAGAGTGGGTAAGAAGCAAACTCAATTTCCTTCTCACGAATTATATGGCGGAGGTAACGGCGAGTAGTCTAGTAGAGATAAACGTTATTCTCTATAAAGTAGATCCATAATCCTTAATTCTCCTCCCTAATCGCCTTATAGTATGGAAATACGTGTTTCTTTAATATATTTTCAGCGTACCAGATCACGTTCATACCTTTACCTTTAGTATACGTAAAAATCTCGTGCTTGAAGACCTGTTTTGGTGATTTCCTATTATGTAGGCCCTTTCTGCCGCAGCCTAGGTATTGACGATGATATTCGGCGTTCTCAGCTTCAATTTTGTTGTTGATCTCCTCCAATTGTTTGTACTCAGGCGTGCCAGGAATGAGGGCCTGTTTCTACTATCACTTATAATATAATCGATCTTCTTCATTAGCGGCTATAACTCTAGTTTTCAAGTGATCTTTTTTAACCTTAGAGGTAGCTACCCAGGTAACGTAGGGCCTCTCGTATGAGTAGGTAACATAGGAGAATACAGCGGCACAAATCATAAAGGAGAACTAAGGAGAATTAACGTGTACAGTAAAGTTATTTAAATTAACGTTACAACCTTGAGGTGTAGAGATCTTCTACTTGCCTCCACAGTTATTCATGCCTCTAAAAGGCTTTAAAGTCTTGTTATAATAAATAAATATAAGCTTAGGGAAACGCAGGTTGTACTTATTTATTAACTACTGTAAGTAGTTAACTTGCTGCTTCTTATCCTCCTTATCTAGCTTACTCTTTTTAGGCTATACTTTTCAAATAATTGCATAGTCGTGTTTAGGATCTCGGTGCTCCTTTACGACGTTTTCAACCTACCTCCGGCCAAGTTTATTAATGCTGACTTCTTAGAGAACTGGGCGAACTACAGCTACTATTTTCTGGTCTCCTTTATCAATTATCGCCTTGCGCATTTGACTGGATAGCTTGCTACCATCCTCCACCTTTAGTTTCTTGCCAGGATGATTAGATTAAGAAGGTATTAAGGCTAACATTGCGTGAATATTATCGTCGCCAGCTCAGTTTTAAGCTTGATAGTAAATAGTGCTTGCAGTCAACTTAGGGATGCCTAGATCATCTGCTATTTCGCCGAATTTTCGCCCGCTGATTTTCCTAAGGGTAATTATGGAAGCCTGCTCTTATTAGAAGATATTTACAGCGCCTACAGCTCTACCCTAGAAGCGTTATGTTAACATGTTATTGGGAAGGTTACAGACACTCGAGATTAACTTCATTTAATGGGGTGCCAAGAGCCGTGAGTGAGGCTCTCTTATTGGTCGAAACCTCGCTTATTAAGAAGGGGAAGTCTAAGGGCCCGTGCGCTCATAAAAACATTATGCAACAAGCCACACCCTTTATATTAAAGGCTACTACTTATTAATTACTTTTATTTTAGTAAGATCTATTCAAATTCCTTACCCTACTTTAATAATAAATTCTAGATATTTTATGCTTTTAGTTTTGAATTTGTATTTTTTAATATTTAGATGTAACCCTATAGCGCTAAGTTTCTTTAGTACTAGATTAATTTACTAGTAATACTTTTCTAGTAAGCCTAAAAATTAAATAAATATATTATTAAAAAAAGCTAAATAGAACTCGTTAAGATATTTTTATAGAATTTAGTTTATATACTACTAAAATATACTAGAGGTATTTGCTAGTCTAAAAAGTATAACTAGCTATTTAAAAAGTTTAAATTTTATATAAAAGACTATTAGCTATTTATCTCTTTTTATAATATAAATCTTATAGAAGGCTGCTGAAATGTTGAGCTTAGTATATTATTTTACCTTACTAATCTAAATAAGCGTTTTATAGATTAAAGAAAGAGAATATTTATTCTTCTTAGAAATTTTATTAAGCATGTAGTAGTTAATATAAAAGTAAAAACCTTTATTAAGTTTATATATAAATAGTATTAAAGCTATAGTTAAAGAGTTACTTATATAAATAAAGCTCTTTTCTAATAGTAGTATTAACTTTTTTTATAATACTAATAGTTTTTTATTTAATATATTATACAGCGGTCCTTATAGGACCTTAAGGTCCTTTTTATTAATTTTTTTAAGTTTAATATAATAGTCTATTCTAGAATCTTATAGTGGTAAGAGCTTATTTACTTCTTTTTCTAAAAATAGCTTTAGATACTTCTAATAGGCCTTAGGAAGTAGTATTCTAGAATTTAGCTTTAGTTTAAATACTAAGGCCTTTTAAATATCTACTAGTAATACTATAAAAATACGTATCTTACTTTTTCTTTTTAATTTATTTATTTATATTGAAAAAGTAGCTGTGCTAATCTCTATTAGCTTTTACTAATATAGTTTCTTCTTTTTCTTACTATAAACTCTTATTCTTAAAGTATGAATATAAAATGATTTCTTTACTAGTGTGATTATAATATTATTTTAATTTATTTAAGATCTGCCTAAAATAAGATTAAACTTAAGTATATTATTAATAATATATATATAAACTTATTTAGTATGTTCTTTAATATTAAGGTTAATTTATATAACTTAGGTAATTTTTTTAGGTTTTTTATGTACTTTAATAATCCCTTATAAGGCTATATTAATACGCGCTAAATAAACTTTAGTAGTAAAAATAAAGCTTATAAAACTATAGCATAAATACCTAATATTAATTATCATATATACGATATTTATTTAGTTAATTAATAAGTATATAGTAATAGAGTCTACGTTTATATGTATATTTTAGAACTTCTATTATTTTCTTTATAATACTATTTTACCTATTTCAGCTAGAAGCCTCTGTTTATAATAGTAAGTAAGAATAATTTTTTTTAATACTTCTTTTTTTTCTTCTTTATCTCTATTTTTTTATTTCTTTTATTAGTGTCTATTTATCTAGCTTTTACTAATATTATAGTAACTAAACGTAATTAATTTACTTTTATATATTTATACTTATTCTTTATATAGCTAGGAGAATTATATTGATAATAAAAACTTTACTTATAGTACTAGTTAAATTCCTTTTAGCTTATTTAAAGTATTTTAAATTAATTATTCTATAGTTTTATTACTCCTATACACGTGGGTATTGCTTTCTAATTTATTAATTTAAATATTAATATAAATAACGTTATATAAATAGCTATAATAGTTCTATAGTTATTTAATATAATTTATATAAGATTATTACTAACATGAATTACTTCTTATATATATTCTTTAAAGCTTAGTGTTACTAAAAGGGCTATAATATGCTTTTAGAGCTTTTTATTTAATCTCTAAATAAATATATTTTTTTTTACGTCTTTATTTAGTTAATTACTTTTTATTAGTAGTAGCTTTTTATTAAACTCTATATAATACTCTCTTACTAATTTCTTCTTTTATTTTATGCTTTATAGCTTGTTTAGAGACTTTTACCTTTAGTACTAGTCTTTAAACTAGAAGTTTATAAACGCTTATATTACTTTAAAGGTAGTATTATTTCTTTAATTAGAGAACCATAAAAGAATAGTTTATACTACTTATTCTTTTAAATACTAAAAGAAATAGTTTATCTATTCCTTCTTACTGCTTATATAGTATTTGTTAAATTATAACTTAATTTTAGCTTAATACTTAAATATAGAGTAAAGAGACCATATACTATTAAATATAAAGAGTTTAGAGAAATTAAATAATTTAATTACTAATTTAATTACTAGTTATGATGTTAGTATAAAGAGAGTTATTAGTATTATTACTAAAACCTATAAAGATAATCTTAATAGGGAATTGTAACCTTCTAGTATAGTTAACTATTTAAATATTACTTATAATATATTTATAATCTCTCTAAGTAAGGTGCTATTACTGGCTCTATTTACTAGAAATAAAACTTTCTTTTTATTACGCTAAGTAGAGTAGTTATTAAGTTTAATCTCTACCTAGCTTATTACTACTTTAATAGCTAAGACTTTTAACCTTTATAAAGTAAGTAACTAGTATAGTTTATAGCTAATTTATTTATTATTATATCTTATATTAAGTAGGTTTATTACTTAAGCTATTAGTATAAATACTAAGTAGTTATTAGTATTTATTAATACTTACTATACTACTAGATAGTGCTTTTATAATGCTAGAGAACTTTTTACTTTTTTATAAAGTTAATTATACTACTAGAGGCCTCTTAGTCTCTGTAAGAAATAAAATTAATTAAATCCAAATATAAGAATTTAGGCCAATAATAGTAATTAGGTAAAAATAAAGTGAATTTAATAAAAAGTTAATTATGTATGCTATAGAGACTTAATAGCTAACTTCTATTAAATTACTAAAATTACGTGGTTACATATAGAGTTAAAGCTAAGATAATTATTTTAATTAATTATCTTAAACTCTAGCCTATTATAAAATTTATTTATAAGTTTTTAAATAAGTTTTTATTTCTACCTTAAAGTACTATTTAGGCTCTTAAGTTAAGAATATAGTATATATAGCATAGCTAATAATAGAATATATAGAAGTTAAATTCATTACTAAGAATCTAAATTATAGGGTTATTATTATTAGTGTTATTAAATATAAAATAGCCTAAACACTTCTTATTAATTTAAAACGTTTTTAGTGTAGAGCTTATTATTAAAGTAATGTTTTTACTAAAGTATTAACTATATAGCTAAAAAAGAGTAAAAAAGTAGTTCTAAATTTCTTTTTTTATATTAATATAGTGTATATATATTCTTGTAAAAGCTTACTCACTACTAATTATAGTCTAATTATTAAAACTAATATATATAAGAGTTTTCGACTTTTTAAAGTGTTTAATAACAAAATATAAATATTATACTTAGTAATTATATAATTATAAAGCCTTTAGTAGTTCTTTTAAAAAATACTTTTAGCTAAAAAACTAGCTACTTTTATTATAGATTAAAAAGTAGGTATTTTAATTACTTAAAGAGCTTAGTTATTACTAATTACTTAGTTCTATATAGTATTAAAAAACTTTAAGTAGAAGAAACTACCTATAATCTTATTAATTATTTCTTAAGAAATTTTAATTTTTTTTTGTTTTATATACTTATAAGTAGAGAGCTTTAGCTATAAAAATATTTAATATTAATTCTACTATTACTATTATAACTATAGCTAATAATATTTACTTTAAAATAATTATATATAAAAATAGTAGCTCTACTATCTATATACTTATTACTTAATTTTTTATACTAATAATAGTATTTATATAACTAAAATAACTTCTTTTACTTCTTATACTAAATATAGTAACTATAGTTATAAATTTAGCTTAGTTTACTTTACCTATAATTATACAGAGGCTTTAAGAAATATAGTATTTTTAATTAATTAAAACCTTAATACTAATTTTCTGCTACTTTATTTATATTTTTATTTATATTAAGTAAATTACTAGTAGCATAGTTAGCAAAAATAGTTTTAAATTTCTAAAATAGTTTTTAATAGTTTTTTAGTTAAACTTATTATTAAAAAGTATTTTCAAAGTTGTAGTTTATTATATAATAATAGATTTAATAAAAACTAATAAAAGTATAACTATAGAATAGTAAATTACTTAATAAAAAGAGACTCTAGTTAATACTAAATTCTTTAGATAAACTTTAAAAGAGATTTCTTTAAGCTTTATAGTATTTACTTAGTAACTTAGTATATTTCTTAGAAATTATTTTAAAATTCTTTTTTAAGCTATTAACACTAATTTTATTAAGTTTATATTAAGTAAGTTAAGTAAGTTAAGACTTTTAATTTAACTTACTTAATAAAATCTAGCTCTCTAACTTGACTTAACTTGCTTAATTTATAATTAATTAAGTTAAATAAGTTATTAAATTAACTTACTTATTAGTAACTTTACTTAAGACTATAGTCTTTTATTTTCTTTATAAAAATGTAATATATAAAGAGTAAGATTAATAACTTACTACTAATAATTTACTAAAATACTTATTTTATAAGTTTTTCTTAGCTGTGTTTTTAATTTACTAAACTATACTACTTTTAATAAATTAACTATAATCTATTAATATATAAAATAAGCTTTATAAAATATAAGTAGTATAGCTATTAATAAAGAACTTAATTAAGTATTTTATAAAATAATAGAGTACGTAAGCACTATACTCTATAAAGTATTTACTAAAGTAAAATATTTAGAATTTTAAAGTAACTTACACTATACTTTCTAGGATTTTATATTCTAAATTTATAGCTAATTTTATATGAGAAAATTAGGACGTAGAATCTTTAAAAGTAACACCTTTTCCTAAATTTATTCAGCTATTTTAATTAACTAAAATATATAAAGATTCTGTAAAAAATAAATACATAAAGTTAGGCTTTAACATACTTAATAACTTAGTTATTTATAGTAGTAATTCATATCTTTTCTATTTACTAATAATATTTTATAAAAAGCTTTTAAATACTTTGTATAAGTGCCTGTAACTATGTGTAAGTAAACTCTATTTAAAGACTTTCATTTTAAGTTTAGTATAATTTCTTATTTATTTATATTAGGTATTATATCTTGTTTTATTAACTTATTATTTTTAATATTTATAAAATACTTACTATTTTATTATTAAGCCTTTTTTTTTTAATTCTTTAATCTAACTCTAGTGCTTCTGTTATTAAGTAGTTTTTTTTTTATATTTTATTTCTTTACTCTTTATCTTATTTCTAACTACTAATTAGAAACTTACTTTTTAACTAGCTAATATACTATATAGCTTTTCTAGTTTCTACTTTATCATTTTCTTTTACTATAGTAAGTTATAATAATATTAATATAACTTTTATACAAACCTAATAATTTACTAGCTTTAGTTAGATTTAATTTAATAACTTTTAACTCTTATTTTTAGAATATTTTCTTTTTATTTTATATAAGTTTTTTTTAGTACACTTTTTTAAAGCACTTCTTATTTACTTTTATTATTTATAATTCTATTTTTATACTTTTCTAGCTTTCTTATTATAATCTTCTAGTAAAAGTAATTTAATTTAACTAGAATATTAATTTACTATCTTTCTTCTTTCTACTTTAATAGTAACTATAGTAACTAAACTAAAGCTAAGCTTATCTTATTTCTAAATTTATTTACTAATACTAATTATAAAAATACTTTATTTTTTAATAAATAAAGAATTATAGCCTTTAGTAGAGTAGTATATAGACTATAAAAATAAATAAGAGAAAATAAATTTATTTCTTGTTATTATACTTAAATTTAAAATCCGGCTCTTATTCTATTAGCTATACTTTATAATTTAATTTAATATATTATATTCTATAGCCTATATCCTCTCTCTAAACTAAATGAAGTTCAAGTAAAGACTTAATTTAGTATATATAAAAAAAAAGAATAAAAACTAGAGTAGTATATTAAATTATTTATAGCTAATAAAAGTATAGCTTTTTAGTTAAATATTTAAAAACTACTATAGTAAAAGTATATAATATTAACTAAATAGTAAAATAAAGTAAAATTTATATAATATAAGAAAAACTATACTTTTTAATATATAACGTATTTAATTAAAAAAATATTTTATTATTATTTCTATTACTTTACTTTATTATATTTTAGTAGATACTATACTAGTAATTACTCTACTAACTTCCTTTATAAAATAGGTAAGTATCTTTAGTACTAGTTACTTTAAATAAGTATCTTTTATTTTAGGGTATAAATCTATAATATAAAAGTAATAAACTTAAAAATTATATTCTTATTTTATTTTTAGTATAGTTGTAACAGATTCGTTTAGTTTATTATAATAAAATAATTAGATTTACTTTTCTTATTATCTTTTAGTTTATTTAGTTTACAGGTTTAGATACTATTAGTAGCTAGAATTAGAATTAATAAATATTTTAAGTATATATTATTTATTAAGTACTAAAATTAACTATTAGCCTTTTTTTTATACAACATACTTCTTAAAGAAGGTATAATAAGTAGGGTAAATAAACTATAATTTAATATAGCTTATATATAATTTTAAATTTAAGATAAAGTTCTAATCTTTTATAAAACTATTATAAAATAGTAAAAAGTAGTAGTAAAGAATATTTCTACTATATGAGCTTTTTTATATAAAAAAAAACTACTCTACTTAAATATTTCTCTATTAAGATTAGAAAAAAATAAAAAAAGGTATCTTAGAAGTTCTATTGTAAGCTAGTACTTTAAAATAAGTTCTTATTAATCTTATAATTATACCTAGGCTATAAATAGTAAGAATTCTAATAAAAAAAGTAAAGTAATACTTATATATTATATATAGCTGCTATAAATAATTAGACTTAGTAGTAAGAAATACCTTATATTTTATAAATATAGATATAAATCTAGTAGCTAAAAGATTAGGTTATATAGAGAAAACTAAATTAAAAAAATAAATAAAGTAAAGAGTATAAGTATATAAAGTAGTTATGTCTTTTTTATTATAGTATTTATTTTATTTTCTTTCTATTTTTTTCTTTATTATATAGTTATTAATTGCTTATATCTACTTATCTTAATTATATAATTATTAAAATATATACTACTTTCTTCTTTTAGCCCTAGTAGGCAACTATCTATATTAATATAAATATAATATATTGTTTTTTTTAGTTTATAATTACTATATTATTAATAGCCTAAGTAAAAAAAGCTAAATAAACTTATACTATAGTAATTAGAGTATGACTTTAAAATCTTATAATTTAATATAAGTTATAGACCTTATAGGTAATAATAAAAGTTATAAATTTTATACTAGTAACGTTTATTATACTAAAAATAGAAATAATAATATTATTAATTATTTTCTATTTTTTAAATAACTTTTATATAAGTAGAAGTAAAAAAGAGCTTTAAGTTCTAAATAGAAATCTAATAAGTCTATTTATAATAATAATCTAGTAAACTATCTAAGTTTTAAATTACTAAATAATAAAAATAACTATTTAAGTTACTCTTTAAAATACTAATTTTACTAAACTTTAGATTAAACTATATAAGATGCTAGAAAGGATTTAATTAAGGCTACTAGTATATATATATTATATTATTATAATACTACTATTTTAGTAATTATATTTAATAGTATATAAAAGGCTTTATTATAATAAAATATAGTTATTCTAATAATAATTATAGCTAAATAAAAGAAAGCTATATAGAGTCTATGTTTATTTTAAAAATACTTACTAAAATAAATAGTAAACTAGTCTAAAAAAACATAAAGCTAAATTTTCTACTTATAATAACTAAGTATATAATAATAGTTTTAATAATAACTCTATTAATATAGATAATAGTAGACTAAATAAATATTAAAATAAAAGATTTTAGTTATCTTTAGTTTTTATATAACTAGCTTACTTATAATATTCTAGATAAATAAATAATTCGAGATAACTATAACAGCTATAATAGTAATAAATATATTATAAATAATAGAGTTTATAATATTTAAATAAACAATAAGTTTAATACTTATAATTATTTAAGTAGTATTATTAATAGTATAGAGAACCCTAAATTTAAACTTACTAGTAAAATAGCTAATAATAAGTTTATATAGTTCTCTAAAAATTAAGCGTATACTTATTTCTTATTATATAATAAGATAGTAAATAAAATATAAAGCGATAATAGAAATATATATAAAAGTATTTAGTTTACTAGTAAATATATTTATAATATCTTTAGTAGACCTATTAAACTTATTAATAAGAATAAAGTAAATAGAAAAGCTAAAAAATTAACTTTATTCTATAATAATCTACTTTATAGCTATACTAAAAAATAAATTACTAATAAAACTTTAAAGAAAAATATATTTAGTAATATCTATATAAGAAGCCCTATTAATATAGTAAGTAATAAAAAAGCTAATAATAAGTTCAAAAAGTACTAAAATAATAAGCTATAATAGAAACTATCTACTTTTAAAAAGGTTTTAAATATAGATTATTCTTATATACCTATTAGCCTCTCTAGTAGCCTCTTTAAGGAGAATAGAATTATTAAAATAAGAACAAAAATTTCTTAAATATTTAGTTAAAATAAGTCTAAGATTTTTTAAAACTATTTTTAAAATGCTTTTAATATATCTTTAGAAGATACTTTTACTAATATTTTAGTTACTAAATTTAGTAATAAAATAAATTTTATAAGCTACCTATTAAAGGACTAGTAAGCTTAATATACTTTTCTTAAAAATAAAACCTTATTATATAATACTATAGCTCTATTTTAGTAAATTTCTTGAATTTAAAAATATTTTAAATTTTCTATTCTACTATTAGCGTGCCCTAGTAGCGCTTTTTTATTAAATTCTAAACTAAACTTATAAAAAAGCTTTTTAAAAAACAATAAAAACAATTAAAATTTAGTTATATTTATTATTTATAAGTATTACTATTCTAATTTAAGGTTATCCTTATACTTATAAGTCTAAATAATAATAGAGAAGTATATCTTAGAAACTATATATTTATAAAATATAATAGTAAAAATAATAAAATTTGACTATTAATAGTAAAAGTAGAGAAAATCTACTTTAATAGCTAATTAAATATATAATAGACTTATTATTCCTTTAGTCTAAAAGTATTAAAGGAATTTTTTAAGCACTATAAAATACTACTCTCTAATTATTATAATATAATTAAGATAGAATATTTAATAAAATTTACTAAAGTTAAAAAGAACTACTAAAATTATTATAATATTTTATATTAGTATTAGAACAAGCAGTTTAAGACTCTTAAGAAAATAATTATTCTTAATAAATAAAAGATAAAGAGGTAAAGATTAAGAGATTAGAAAAAATAACTTAAATTAGTAATATTATATAAAAATAGACTTATCTCTTATTCTAGTATTTTAGCCTATATACTTACTAGTTTTAATTATTAAATATAACTCTATATAATCTCTTTATTCTTAGCTGTATCCTCTATTATTTACGATCTAAGAACTTAGTAATATCTTGAGAACTAAAATAGTAAAGCTTTAATAAATAATTTTACTATTTTAAGTATAACTTAATATTATCTTAATATCTCTACTATTAATATAGATATAGATATTAATAGTAGCTAGTAGGGGTATAACTAACTTAAAAATAACTCTCTTATAAAACAATAAATAGTAGGATACTAAATAAGAAATACTATTTATAACTTATAATTAATATTAGCTATATATAAAAAGGTAATAGTAGCTAAATAAGTAATCTAATAAAATATAAATAATATTAAGAAACTTACTAGTACTATAATTAAGAATTTTTAGGTATAGTAAGTAAATAATAACATAAGTATAATTAAGTCCTTAATAGAAAAGGATAAAAAAGTAATATTTTAATAAATAGTAATAAAATAATTAGAACTATATATTCTAGAAGTAAGATTAGTTAAATTTAAGTAGTATATACTTAAAGTAGACTAAATTAAAGTATTTCTAGTAATAGAATGTAAATAGTAGAAAAAGTAAATAAATTAACTATAAAGTACTTTAATATAAAGAATAAAGGTAGAAATTTATATAATATATTAGCTTAGTTAACTAAAAACTAGTAGATAATATATATTAATAATAATTAAAATAGTAATAAAAAAATATAAAGAAGCTACTAGAATTAAATAAAATAATATTTAATTTCTACTATATAGTATAGTAACGCCTATAATAGAATAATACTAATTTATATTTTAATTTCTTAAATCTATATATTTTATACTATATTATACTTATAACGGAGCCCTAATTTTTTATTTAATTAAGTAGTTAGGTACTTAAAGATACTTATAGTACTATAAGTAATACTATAATAAGTATATAAAATAGAACTTATATTTAAACTAGAATAATTATTATAAATCTAAAGCCCTTAAATAATTAGTATTGTAGAAATCTATTAGTAATTAGGTATAATTTATAGAGAAATAAAGAAAGATATACTCTAAAATATTAGCTACTATTTATAGCTTTACTATCTATAGAATAGCCTAGCTAGTACTTCTAGAATACTATTTCTAAAAGGTGTTAATATTATAGATATAAAGAAAGTAAATATATAGTTTATTAAAAGAATTAGAAGAGAGCTCGTTAATATTACTATTTTTAGTAAAAAAGATTTTAAAACCTAATTATAGTCTACTATCTATAAGTAAAAACTAGATAAACTATAGTTAACAAATATATATAATCTACTAAGTAGTAATTATTAACTTACTAGATAATTAGAAATAATTAGATAGATAGAGTTTTTTTCTTTCTTATATAAGTTCTCTACTATCTCAAGAAATAGTAGGTTTATAGTTATTATATTAATATATTTTATATATATTTACTTAGGCTCCTTATAGAGCTTAAAGATAATAAAAACGTTTATAATAAATATATACTATATAGAGTTATTAAATTAGAAAAAAGTAGCTAGACTATAATAAATAAATAAAAATCTTAACTATTAAGATATAAGGTAATAATATAAATAGTAAAGTAGAGAATATAGTAAGAGTAAAAATAATAGTATATACTATACTAAAGCTATTATTTAATAATACTTTTAATAATTACTACTAAAAGAAAGAGCTATTATATAAATAGCTTTTAGTATAAAGTTTATAAAAGTACTTGCTAGTAATTTACTTTACTAATAACTATATATCATAGTGGTGCTACAAGCAGAGGGTTAAGTGCTTAATAAAAAGCATTAATTAATTACTAAGTATAGTACCAGATAATAAGTTAAAACGTTACGTAAAGAAAGGAAAAGCATAATAAGTTATAAGCTAAAATATTTAGGATAAGAGCTTATACACTAGCATAAGGCTAAAGTATAAACATATAATACAAAAAAAGAGCTTATAAAAAGGCTTCCTTAAAAGACTCTTATGTTATAAATAGTTACTGTAATAGTACCCCTCTTTTAGGTCTAAGCTTTTATAAGGAGTATTCATATTAGATATTAGGTCTAAATTAGTCTAGGTTTTTAAGATAGAATTCTTTTATAATAGCTATATCTTAAAGGTTGCTTACAGATTCCTATGTTAAATTATTATATTTAGTTTATTTAACTAGGTATTTATAGCGTTTCCGCCTGCAATTCAGGTATAGTTCTTTAATTTATTTAATATAGTATTCAGTTTCCCTATTAACTTTAATAGGTTTAAATAGTAGGTTTTACTGATCTAAAAGGTATTTAGATTTAGATATAGTAGGCTAAAGTAATAATACATAAAAGACTAGGTATATATTTAAGGATTCAGGAAGTTCAAGTCAGTACGCATATAAAGAAACTATTTAAAAGATATAGTATTTCCCTAAGGCCTTTAAGTCTAGCTTTTTAAAAAATTACTTTATTTAGATATTTCGTGTATTAAGCTAGACTATATCTTCTATCTAATAATTAAGTATAGATAATTGTTTCTGGTTTATATATTCTTTTTAAAGAGCTTAAGCCTAAATTATCTCTTCTTAAATTAATTATTAGATATTAGCTATTTTCTCTACTATGCGGTTAGCTTCTAAGGCTTATAATACTTAGTAAAGATATCTTTAAATTCTTATAAAAGGTTTAAAACCTATTTAAAGATGTTAACCTATATTAGTCAGGAATAGTAAAACTTTTATAAATTTAAATATAGTGTTATTAGCTTTAAACTATATTAAGGGGAGCTAGTTTACTTAGTTATCTTATTAATAGTTTATATATATATATAGGACTTATTTTATTACACTATTAGCTTTTTCTATTTAGCTATTAGTTTCTAGATAATATACAGAAGATAGTTAAAGTTCAATTCATAGTTATTTACAGAGTTTATTATAAAAAGTAAAGATAAATTATGTTTCTTAGTTTAATATAATTATTTTTAAAAGGCCGTAGTCTATCTATATGTACTAATAAAAGAAATAGGTAACATCTATAACAGTTATCTCACTACAAGAAATTAAGTATCTATATTTTATAAAATAATTAACTATAACTATAATATTAGTATAGCCTTTAGATTCTAAGAGGTTAGTAATAAAGTCTATAGAGATATCCTTTCATCTCCTTTTAGAGACAGGAAAAGGTTTTAAGAGGCTATAATACTTTTTACAGAAAGCTTTAGATCTTCAGCAGATATAATAATAAGATATATATTAATATATTATTTTAAATATCTAGGGCCAGTAGTATTCGTGTTGCAGGATTTTAAGAGTTTTTCTATAACTAGAGTAACTACCAGCAGGAGAATTATACATAATTTAGAGAAATTTAATCTTAAGTTTATTATTATTTAGTATTACTAGCCGGTCGCGATAGTATAATTGACTTTCTTAGTCTTTATATTTACTTAGAGAAAGCTTTTTAGAGCGTTGGGTTCTATCCCATATTAGTAACAGAACTTCCTAAATAAACTTATTATTTAAGTATTTATTATTAATAATCTATTAAATCGACCTATCTGTCTTAGTTAAGTTTAATTTTAGAATATTATTAAATAGTTTAGGATAAAGGAGTATTTATTATTAAGCTTTTCAAACTTCTTCTTAAGCTAAAGTATTCTATATATAGTAAATAAGAATATCTAGTTTTCCACCCTACTTACCTAATTAGTACGTGATAGTAAAGTTGAATTAGAATAAGTATTCAGCCTATTAAGCTTATTAGTAGCTAAGTTACTTTATTATAATAAAGTATTAAAGGTTTTTATAGTTATTTAATACTTAAATTAGAAACACAGCACTTTCTAATTCAGGTCTCTATTATTTAAAGCAATATATAATAGCTAGCAGTTTCTTATTATATATCTTATAGTTATATTTAGTAGGATTTAGTCTCTTAGAAAAGTAGACTATAGGTCTTAGTTTATTTTATTTATTTTTCTAGAAAAGAACTCTAGTAGTTATATAGTCTAAAAAGTTAGCTTCTATAATAATTAGTAACTCAGGATTAAAGTGTTAGAGAATTAGGGTAGTTATAAATATATATTTTAAGCATTCAAACACCTCTTAATAAGCGTTATTAAATTTAAATTAGATATTCTTCTTCATTAGGGCTATAAGCAGGGACGTAATACGGGAAAAGTTATTAATAAATTATTAATAGAAATTAGTAAATCCTAGAAATGCTCTTATATCCTTTACGTTCTTAAAAAATTCCTAGTTAAGAATATCTTTTATTTTATTTAGGTCTATGCTAATTCCTCTTATTAAAATTACATACCTAAGATAAGTAACTTATTCTTAGTGGAACTTGTATTTATTAATATCAAGTTACAGGCTAGCTTTATTCAGGGCTTTTAAGACTTATTTTACATATTATTAGTATTTATATAAAGAATTACTATAGATTAGAATATCGTTAAGATAGACTATATAAAATATATTAAGAAATGGTTAAAGGATATTGTTTACATAGTATTAGAACATACTTAGTATATTAGCTAGTCCAAATAGCATAATAAGATATTTAAATAAGTTATATTAGGTTTAGAAGGTAGTTAGCTATTTATCTCTCTCTATTACATAAAAGTAGTTAAAAGCTAAGATAATATCTAGCTTTATAAAATACTTCGCCTTACTAAGGCAGGATAGGGTTTTTTAGATTAATAGAATTAAATAGTAGTTTTTAATAGTAATAGCATTTAAAGCTTAATAGTCTACACAGAATTAGAAACCTCTATTAGGTTTTTTTATAAAAATAACTGGTACAACTACAGGAGATAAACTTACTCTAATAAATTCTTTAATAAGATAGTTATTAAAATACTTCCTAAAAACTTTTAGTTTATTTTAGAATATCCTATAAAGAGGTCTAAATCCAGGTTACTTTCCTTCCTTAAAAATAATCTTATAATTATATAAATAATATTCAGGTAGTCTATTAGCTTTCTTATATAAAAATATTTAAAAAGTATTATAGTACTTCTTTAGAACCTTAATAGCTAAATTAGTATAGATTTTTAGAGCTAAGGCTTTATTAATATTAGTGTGACGGTGCTGCTTACTCTGCTCACTGCAGGCCACATGATATCACAACTAGCTACGCCAGCTACGACCTAGCGCAGAGCTCGGAGCATAGCTAGCTCACGCTCAGGCCATGCACCGCCCTATTTAGAGGCGAGCCCCCTTTGTACCTCTTCTCTCCTCATCTTAGTATAGCTGAAATAGAGCCAACTTATCCTATCAACCTGCATCCATGCAACGACGCGTGAAGACTGAGCCCGTCATCACAATTAGCTATTAAAACAGTAAAAATTTCGTGTTCATGTTTCTAGGCTATTTGTATAAAGAGGGCTGCCCTAATTAGGCAGATATTTATACTTAATTTAGGGTTCTTATAAGGGCCTCTTAGTAAAGCTTTTACTAAGAAATTTTTAAGGCCTTAAAAGGAAGACTTCCTCATAAGGTCTTTATTTAGTTTAGTATTAAATTTAGGTGTAAATTTAGATTCTAGATAGAAGCTCTTTAGAGAATAGTTTACTAAGAAATTCTCTAGATAGATATTAGGTTCTTGTAATTAATAGTTTATTTTAGCTAACTAGTTATCACGTTAAATCTGAGTAGTTAGTAATAACTTTAGAGAGTAAGTCTATAAACGCTGTATATAAATAGTATTAAGATAAAAGCCTTTTAATAAAGAGTTTACCAGAAGGTCCCTTAGGCGGGTAGTATTTTCTCTTAAATAAATAAGAAATTAAGATAAGCGTAGGTAATAGGCCTGGTAATAAAGAGTATTAAAAAGTAGTTTTTACAAGTTATAGTTAAAGTTAACCTTATGTTTTCTTATTTAAGATTAGCTAAAAATTAATTCATAGTTTCCTATAGCTATTATAAAGAGACAGATTTTCTTAATATAATTTATATAATAGAGAGTTATACTAGCAGTATATGAGATATAACCCCCTTTAAGATATTTACTATTAAAACTAGTGGAATATAAGATGTTTAGGAGCAGTAAGAGACAGAGTTTCTAAATACTAACTAGAGATCTACTAATATAACCTATACTAGTTACTCTAGTATTAATTAAAGTAGTAATAGAGTATGACGAGCTATCTTGTTAGATAGTACACAAAATATTCACTTAATAGTTCTAAGAGTTAGTTACTAGGTGAGAGGTCTAAAGATTAATAGAAATCTAGTATTAGAAACGTTCTAGAAAGCGACTTAACACTAGGATAGAGCTTTTAGTGGGCTAGCTTAGAAAGTTTAAAAGCATTCTTATTCACAAAAAAATTTAAATCCAAAGAAAGAACAAGAGTAGGTTACTTATTAGAGTTAGAATAAGCTTATAAATCAGAGTTCTAATAGGGGGATAGAGTAGTTTTAGGAAATATAACTATATTTATTATACTTAAAATATTAGCTATTATGCTTTTAGGCTTCTCATTTAGCTAACCTAATAAAGGCATAGTTAGAGATATTAATTTCTATAATATTAGAATCTCTTTATAATACAGGTTACAGCTTAGTAAGACATAGTAAAGAAAGATACTAAAAATTATTATTATATAAGAATATTAGGTTAGTGTAGTTATTTAATATATTAGAAATTTTAACACCTACTATTACTTAGCAGAGATTATTGTTTAACGACCTTTTTAACTAAGTAATTAGACTAATTTTATTTAGTCTAGTGTCAACAGCTAGTCTACAGAATTTAATAAAATAAATAATAAAACTCTTTTATTCTTAGTAAAATAAATTAAGCTTATTTAAGATAGTAAGTTTTCTATTTAGGTCTCTATATATAGCTCATAGAAAGATAATTAATTATTCTACTAAGTATATATTTTTATTTATAAGAGAGTCTATAAGTGTTACTAGGTCCTTCTCTAGCCTTAAATATATATATAAAAGTTAAGAGCGTTTAGTAGACTATTAGTTAGTATTATCTTTAAGCTTATAATTAAGTTTCCTAATAAAAATACGTATATCCTTTTATTTTCTAGTAAATATCAAAAAGTCAGGTAAGTAGTCAGATTTTGTTATTATTAATAGTATAATAGGTTCTAGCGTGATAATTAATCTCACATTTCTAACCATAGCTTAAGGAACTTAAAGATAAATACTAGTTATAGTTATAAATAGGATTAGAATTATAGGACTTAAGCTACTTCTAGATAAACTAGTAATAAGAGCTAAACTTTTTTTAATAGAGGAGATAGTAATAGCAGAGGTTAGACTAATAAACACTTACTTTATCTTATTAAGCTTAGTATAAAAAGCTTCTATACTCTTTTTATATTAGGTTTCTTATCTTGCTAAGGTGTTTATAAGTGATTTATTACTTACCTTTAGAGTTATAAGTTAAGAGATAAGGTCTCTAAGAATTTCAGCAAGATCCAGATTATCTATTATAAGAAATTAGTAAAGACGTAATGTAATATCACGGTAATACTATAAGTAGAAAGTTAAGTGCTTAATAAGAAGCATTAATTAATTACTAAGTATAGTACTAAGTAATAAGTTAAGACATTACGTGAAGAAAGGAAGAATATAATAAGTTATAAGCTAAAATATTTAGGGCGAGGGCTTATGCGCTAGTATGAGGCTAAAGTATAAACATATAATATAGAAAAAAAGCTTATAAAAAGACTTTCTTAGAAGACTCTTATATCACGGATAGTTACTGTGACACTATAATACCTTAAGTAAATAATATAAGCTATTAATAGTTATAGTATACCTTATTTTAAATAGATCTTATATTTTAAACTCGCCTAAAAATAATAGCTTAGTTAAAGTTCTTATATTTTTAAAAGATAGTAGTACTAGCCTAGCTAATTATTTTTAATTAGTAATTTTTCTAAGAAGTCTCTTATATAGCTAAGCTTAGAAATATACTTAAAGAATTTACTTTTATTTTATAGCTTAATTACTTATTCCTTACTCTTTTTCTATAATAGTAAGTAATAGTTTAGTATATATATATAAATTAAAGCAACTAACTTTGCTGATATTATAGTATCTATAGATATAAACTATAAGCAAGTTTTTAGAACAAATAAGAGTAAAAGAAAGCTAGTTAGTTAGTAAACTATCTATAAATTCTTATCTATACTAAAATATATACTTATATATAAAATTTATTATAAGAATTTTTATAGTTTAGGTTATATTAGTATTAGTTAATATTAAATTTATTTTATTAATATAAAAGATAAAGCTTACTTAGTTATATAAGGCTTAATAGAAACTTCTAATAAATTTAACTAGTAGTAGAGTAGTAGTCTTAGCTTTAGTTCTACTATAATTTTTTTAAATCCCTATTATATAAGTAATAGTATATTAGTATATAGTTCTAGACAGATTAAAGAAGTTACTTTTAAAAAAAGAAATCTTTTATTTAAAAAATCTAGAGATTAGAAGAAGAGTTTACAAGTTTAATAAAAAGAACTTTTCTTTTCTAATAAAAGAAAATCTTAACTTCTATTAAATAAGTACTCTAGAGGATAATATAAGTAATAAATAAAGATTTTATAAATATATTATCTAATAATTATAGTATATTTAAGGTATAATTGAGTTATTTTTTGAATACTTAATCTTAGCTCTATAAAAAGTCTACGGCCTAAAGTAAAATACTATCTTCTTTTTTTTAAATAATTCTTTAAACAAGTCAAACAAAATTACTAATAAAATAAATAAAGAAAAAAATAAAGTAAAGGCTTTAATTATCTAGCTACTATTTAGAAATTTAGTTATAATCTTCTATACAGGCTTATATTTATATTTACTAAGAATTAAAAGAGCGAAGATTAGATTACTTAAAGTCCTATAAAAGAATCTAGAAAGAAAGAATATTAAACTATTAGAAGTTATAATAAAGAAAAATAGTTTATAAGCTAATTTCTCTATATTTTTACTATATATTACTTAATATTTTATAGTACTATTATTAATAGTAGACTTAGATTTAAGATAGTTTAAGAAAGCTTAATTATAGTTAAGTTTACTATAGAGGAAGAGCTTAAGTATTAGAGTAAAATATTTTTTTTTAAAGAAATAAAGTTAATATAAAAAATTAAAAATATAAAGAGTAAGAAAATTAGTATAAATATTAAGTTTATTAATATAAAACTTAAGATTAATAGTATTATAAGTATTATATAGTTTTAATAAAGTAGTTATCTACTAATAGTATTTTTATATAATATTACTAACCTTATATAGTAATTCTTTATAAAAGTCTAATTAATGTATTCTATATTAAATAGTAGAGTAGTTTATTTATTAATATTTACTATATACTAGAGCCTATTTAAATAATCTCTATTTTAGTTTATTATATAAGTAGATAGTATTATTACTTAAGGTAACTTTATATATTACTAGAAGAACTTATTATTTATTATAAAACTATTTAACTTATTATTTCTTAAGGAAAGTTAATTTCTATATCTATTCTATAGAGTAAATTTATTAAACAAATATAATATTAACTCTTCTTATAATTTTAGAATTATATTACTTATAAGATAGATAATTTAAATTTACTATATTTATAGTAACTCTAGCTAATAAAAATACTAAGATATTACTTATTCTAGTCTATCATTTTTAAGATAATAGTACTATATTATTAGTCTTCTACTTTTTACTATTATCTTCTAAGTTAATATTAGTATTACGTAATTTTATACCTAGTTTAGATATTTCTTTTAGCTTATCTTTAGTATGTTTAAATAACTTTTTCTTTTTCTTCTTTATAGTTTTTAGTATATCTTTATCTCTATTTATTCCTTTCTTATATTTCTTAAAATAGAGGATATATTCCTGAACTACTATACTATTTTAGCTATATAAAATATAGATATTATTATACTTAATATCTATTAATATAGCCTTTATTAGCTTCTCTAGTATTCTATATTTAAAGGAATCTAAATAGAATATATGCATAGTATAATAATACTATATACTAATTTTCTTTATATATTATTACTTACCTATATATTCTAGATAGGGATAGTAAAATTCTATTAATTTAGAATAATTCTTATTATAATATAGAATATTATTAGTACTATTCTTTTTGTTATTCCTATTATTATTATTACTTAGAATATTATTATTATTATTTACGAACGTAAGATTCAGGTCTAATTCTAATAATAAATACTAAATATTAAGAGTACTAAACTAGTAATAGTTAATTATAAATAGAATATTATTAATTAGGAACTAATAATTTATTAATATAACTACTTAACTTAAGATTATTAGACTAATTTAGGTGACTTTTACTATTTTATATAAAACTTCTACTTTATTATATAAGCTATAGTAAATTTAATTGTAATAGTTTAATTATATATTCAAACTTTATAATATTATTAATATATTAATAAATAGAACTTTAGAGTAAATAATAAAGCTAGTTAGTTAGATTATATAAATAGAATTTATTAGATACCTAATTTAGCTTTAATTAGCTAAGACTACTATATTTATGGCCTTTAATAAATTTAGTAATATAAGTAATAAATTCTTAATTATATACCTGATATAATTCTAACTTTTATACTATTTTTCTATAAAATATTTGAATATTAAATAGTCTTTATTAACTAGCCGCCTTATTTTTAAAAAAAAAATTAAATAAAATAATTCTTAACTAGTCTCTAAGTTATAATATTAATTAGAATATAAATAGTTACTTCCTATTTTCTATATAATAGTACTAGAAAGTAAGGCGATTTTAATTATAGACTATACTATAATAAGAATGAATATAATATTTTTTCTAACTTAAAGTAATAGTAAAGCCTATACTATATATATTATTAGTTATTATAAAATATAAAGCCCGCTCCTTTAGCTAAGTTAGGAGTAGATTTAAATTACTAGATATTTCTACTTTTAATATTTACTATTAATAATTAGTATTAGAAGTTTATTAGAATATAGAGTTATTTAAATAAGCAGCTACTAGTCTTTCTAATAAGAATATTATTTAGCTACTTTAAGATAATTAGTTTGATTAGATTAAATATAGAATTTCTAGAGCTTTATTAACCATTTCTATAAGTTTACTAAAGTATTTAAAATTAGTTTTATATTTTATTAGAAGGATATTAATATATTCTTCTTAAATTATATATATAGGTATAAAAAACTAGATAGTAATTCTATCTATATATACCTAGAGATTCAAATTAATCCTAAGATTATTTAATAAGGTAATTACGATAATATTATATATAATTCCTATATTATATATTAACTTATATTCTATATACTTATTTATAGTAATAGAATACTCTATTTATACTATTTAATTAGAGAATATTAAATTATCGTTACTCTTATAAAGGCTTACTATATAAGCTTTAGTAATAAATATATAAGAGTTATTAATTATATATAAGAAAGTATTCTAATTATCCTATTATAATAATATATATATAATTATAAATTTTTTAAATATTCTACGTACCTATATAAGCCTGTATAATTTATATATACCTATATAATCTATATATACCTATATAATCTATATATACCTATATAATCTATATACCTTATACTAGTAGTATACCTATATATAAAAATTATATATAAGTATTCTTAGAATATTGAGTTAACTTATCTAGCTATTATAGTTTAAATTTATTATTAATTTTACTAATTAGAGAATGATTATATATTTTAGGTAGATTATCTTATCTATATATATATTTAGAATAAATTAAATAGAGCTAGAAATATATATATTATATTCTAGTATAAAAGTAAATATTTAGTACTAATTTAGATACCTTATATATTAATATAAATAGTAATATAGTACTACTATTTAAAAATCTCTATTTTACTAAAAATCTTAGTATCTTATATAATTTTAATTATATGGTATACTACTATTTAGTTAACTATTTATTTATATACTAGCTAGTAAGTAAGAATACTTATATAAATATAACTATATCTATTCTCTAGTTTTTTTTAAGTTCTTAACTTCTCGAAAGATACTTTTTTCTTCTATAAATTTTTATATCTATTAAGTAAGTCTTCCTTCTATTTTCTCTAATATAGAAATAATTAAAACTAAAGTCAATTAGCTTTAAAGCAGCTTGTTTAACTATATTTATTATTTTATTTTTAATATTATTCTAGGATCTACCTACTCTTAAACTTTTATAATAGTAGCTAATAGTTATATTAAGTTTATTAACTAGGTAAACTGTCTAAAATATAAATATAATAATATAATAGATAAGAAAATATATAAAAAAACTAAAATAAATAAAAGTATTTATAATACTATACTTGTTATTACTATAGCTTAATAAGATAATTAATTTTTATAAATAGTCTTAAGAAGTTATAGTAATAAATTCTAGTAGTATTAATATAAAGAAATAGTAGTAGTTATAATAGTATAAGCTAGTAAAAGAAGGAATTATAGTTAAAGTTTAGTAGTTCTTCTAGAAATATAAGTAGATATAGTTTTATTTTAGTCTAATAATAAAATCTTAAATTACTACTAAAGTATACTAAAGTACTACTATTATATTTAAGAATATATATATCTCTTAATTCTATAGGCTTTAAGTATCTTTTAAACTTCTATTTTCTATTAAATTAGATAATTACTTAGAGAATTAGATAAATTTATTTTACTAGAAAGTTAAAACTTAGTCCTAATCTATTCTTAAAGAAGATAATTCATAATTTTAAAGTTAATAATTCTAATCTTTTCTATAGCTAGCTTGTTTTCTATAATAATATTTTTAGGTCTAAAATTAGTATAATAAAAATTAGGTTTAGAGTAATCTATTTCTATTATTTTATATTCTATTTAAACTAAGTTAAAGTTATTGCTACCTCGAGGTATAATAAGAAAGTATTTAAATATATTTTAACTATTTATATTATTAATTCTATACTCTTTCTACTCTATTATTTCTTTATAAATATTTACTATAATATTAATATAGTAGAGTTATTACTATATATTTAGAATTAGCTATATAGCATCTAAAGTCCGACCTAAAAGCCTATAAAAAAATAGATAGAATTAGTTATTACTAAATATATAATATATAACCTTAAGTATCTTAAAGTTAAGTTACTAATTTTAAATAAAGTTTAAAATAACTAATTCAGGTATAATACTCTTCTTAATATACTAAACTTTATAAAAAGTACTATTTCTAATAAACTAGATAGTAGAAGTATTACTAGCTTTATATACTAGTATAATATATAAGCTATTAAGTAATAATATAAAAGAATATAGAATTAGAGCTTCTATTAGTATATAGCTTAAATAATCATTATTATTATTCTAAGTTATATTATTATATAAATAGAGTAAATAATAGAGGATAAGACTACTAATAAACTAGATATTTAAATTAATTTATTTAATAGAGTTACTAATATAGTTATTACCCTATTTCTATATAATAACTATATCTTAATATTACTATTAGATATAGGCTAAGATATATATACTAGTATTATTAATAATTTAAAGAAATTAGTTTAGTAATTACTTTTAGACTATAATCTATTATCTTATTATAATAGAATAGAATTTGTAAGGTATACTAGAGCTTAAAAGATAATAATATTATAAGAACTAGAGTTAGGTTTCTAATATATATTTAATAAATATAGGCTACTATATAAGTTAATTAAGTAGATTATTATAATTCTACTTCTAAAATATAAAGCCTTTATTTATATATTTATTGAGCATATTATAGTACCAAGAATTTATTTCTAGAAATATAAGTATTTATTATAAACTATTATAATAGATACAAATTAAATATATAGGTATAAATTTAAATATAGATATAAATTTAAGTATAGGTACAAATTTAATTATAGATACAAATTTAAGTATAGATACAAATTTAAGTATAGATACAAATTTAAGTATAGATGTAAATTTAAGATTAATAGAATAAACTATACTATTATTTTAAGTATAATTAAATACTTTAAAGACTTATTTTAAAATAATAGACTATAATACTTTTCTCTAAGCTCTATTTATATTTACTAGTTTTCTATAAATATTTCTAAATAATACTAGCTTTATAGTATTTCTATTAAACTAATAATAACTTTATAGTTTTTAAATAATAGAAAAATAGATTTTAGTATCTATATTAATTAGCTAATATTATAATTTTTATTTTAATTACTTTATATAGATTAATTTTCTAATTATAGCTCTAGTAGTTTAGTTTACTTTTTAGATATTTATCTAGCTAAATAATAGTAAGGTAAGATATTTAAATATATTAATAATTATTATAGTAAGAATATAGCTAGAACTTGAATCTAGATTCTTAAAATAATTTAGACTTACTATATATACTATCTATATTCTAGAAAATATTTTATTAGAAGTTAAATTAAACTTATAGATTTTACTAGTACTTATATATACTAAAGGGCTAGTACTAGCCGTATATAGCTTATAGAAAAAATTATTATCTAAATATAAATAAGAGGTTATAAATATATATTTATAAACCATATTAAGATATAAAGATTTTTTAAAGAATAAAATACTATTCTCTTCTATTATTCTACTATTAAGAAGAAAGAGAATAAATAACTAATTATAAAATATTAATTAATATTATTCTATTTATATATAAGTAGGTACTAAGTATTTCTACTTTAAAAAATATATTATCTTTTTACAGAATATAAACTACTTAGTAGTAACTATTATAGTTATATATTAATATAATATAAAGTTTATTAAATATTATATTAGTTAGTACATATTAACCTTTTTAAAAGAATTTATTAATTTTTATTTAAAGGATATAAGAACGTCTATTTACCCCTTAAGAATTATATTTATTAAGTAAAATAATATATTTCTATACCTTTTCTAGTATCTTATCTTATATTATTACTTTTTATAATTAAAGTATTCTCTAATATAACTTTACTTAATAGTAATAACCTTTTCTATATTTAATTACTCTTATTTAAGTAAATCCATTTTTTAGACTTTTTCTTCTCTAATTTTATATCTATAACTTCTTCTATTTAGCCCCTTCTTACTAGTATTTTAAGTATCTATAGTTAGTTAATATATATCTATAGTTTACTTTTACTATTTAGAAAATATATTTTAAAATATTTAGTAAAATTACTAGACACCTACTTTAGTTAGTAAATCTATTATTAGAGACTTTATACTATTAACTTTTAATAGAATTTATAGCTTTAAAGATTAAGATACCTTATAGTAATAAAGCGTATAATATACTTAATATCTAGGTATATTTTTAATTATTTATATAATTAATATATACTTCCCTCGCTATAGTTAATTTTAACTTATTTATATATTTAAATAAATCTATTAATAAGAAGTTACTATAGTACTATTTTTATAATAGTTACTTATACTTTTAGTATAAAAACTATCTATTTATATTTAAATATAATTGAAATTAAAAAGAGTTTAGTATTACTAGAAAGAAAGTTTATATATTATACTTTAGATAGAATTTAAATATTTTAAGAAAGCTTTTAAATAAGTACTATTAGTACTATTTAAAATTAATTAAGAATAAAACTTATATCTTTAAGTATAAAGAAGATAGATAGAAATCTTTTAAGTTAAGAAATAAAAGAAATATATTAACTATAGTTATTAATAGAAAGCTAAAAGAAATATTACTAAATAATATAGTAGAGTTTCTAGATTCTAAAAATAAAATATAATACTTTATATACGGCCTTTATTATTAATAAGAGTACTTATACTATAGACTATTTAGAATTAGGAAATCTATTTTAACCTTTTTATTATAAACTAGTTTAATTTAGATAATTATATTTTTATTATATTTAGTCTTAATAATTATAATTTAAAAACTCTTTTTATTAAGCTTTTATAGTACTATATTATCCTTCTTAAAGATATTAATATAACTAGTATAAGATAAATATAAGATAAAAGTATAAATATAAGCTAATATTTTAGCTAAAATAGTCTTCTATAAATATCTACTAATAGAAAGATATCTCTATTAACTCTTCTTAATATTCTTAATAGTTTAGTATTGTCTAAAGGTAGAATATTAATAATAATAACTAATTATATTAAGTATTTAAACCTAATACGTATATATTCTAGTTGTATAAATATAAAGGTAGAGTTTTATTTTACTAATAAAAATATAATTTATTAGCTATTTCTCTTTATTTATAATCTATAGCTAATAAATATTATTAGAGGTAATAAATTAAAGAATAGTATCTATTAAATTAGAAAAGAGAAGATTATAAAGAACTATAAGTTACTCTAGCTAATAGAAAAGTTTATAGTAAAAATACTAAAACTAGAGTTTAGTTTAGCTAAAATTTTATTTCTTTTATTAGATAATAAGTAATTATCCTATAATACTATTACTAGTATAGATATATAGATATAAAGAAAGAGAGAAAAAAGAAAAAAGTTTATAAAAATAATTTTATAGGTACTTAATAATAATAATACATTATAAAGCTATTAATATTATTTATATAGATTTTTATAGTAATACTACTACCTCTACTTAAGATCTTAGAAATAATAATTAGTTTAGTATACTATTATATAGTATATTCTTTTTAATAGTATTATTTTCTTTAGTATATTTTAATTATTTGCAAGTAGTTAAGCTTTTAACCTTTTTTATTTACTATAAATATATTTAGTAGAATATTTTATTAAAGTATATTAGCTCATATAGTAAGAACGCTAGCTTAAGAATAATCTTTTTAATAATAAGTTACTTTTTATAACTACCTAGTCTAATCTATTATATAAGGTTAAGAATATAAACTTAAGTAATATAATTTTATATTTTATAGTTTATCCTTTTCTCTCTATTCCTATATATATAATAATATATATTAATTAGTAGTTAGTTGTATAGTTTGATTATATATATTAAAAAATATAGCTAATAGGTACTCTAGATAACTATATATATTAAAAAAAATAAGTTTAATTACTAGTAGAAATATAGTAGTAATAATATATTAAATAAATACTAGTAATAAATATACTAGACTATATTACTAGTATATATTTAGAAGTAATCTAATATAATAGTTTAAAGTTAATTATACTAAGCCTATTTAGTTTACTTAGCTAATAGAATATAGATTTAAAATTAATTTTATAATACTACGTAGCTTTAAGCCTTATATTAAGGTTTATAGAACTAAATTAGGTACTTCTTTAACTTTTAAGGTAAACCCTATCTTCTAAATATAATTAATTTATAAAATTAAAAAAATAATCTTATAATGCTAGTAAGGTATATATAGTAGTATAAACGAGATTATAATACTAAACTAGTAGTAACTAGTTATATCTATATATTTATATATTATAGTTTTTGAATATATAAATAATATATCTCTTTATCTTTCTAATTCTTTTAAGTTATTTTATACTATCTGAAGTATCTTCTTTATATTAAGGTATAGCTTTAGATTTATATTTCTTTATCTTCTACTATTAGAAAATATCTTCCTCTATAATCTATTAACGTAAGGGATTAAAGGTTAATAATATAGTATAAAGATTACTTCTATACTTTTAAGAAAAAAAAATTATTTATTATTTTTTTCTTATTTTAGTAAGCTCTTTTATATTTATATAATTCTATTTATTAAAATATTTAACAACGCTTTTCTTATTTAATCTATTATAGTAAATATATATTTAAAATAGTACTTAAAAGAATAACTTTAGATTATATATAAATAAATACTTTTTATTATTTAAAAGAACTCTAATTGCTATAAATATTAATATATTGGTTTTTTCTTATGCTTCTAAAAATTTCTTTTACTACTTCTTAATTATAAGGTTAAAGTTAATTAAGAATAAAGGCTAAAAAAGATTATTATCTTCTTTATTAACTATAAGATTATTTAGTAAGATATTACTTTATAGTAAACTAGCGTATATATATAATAACTTATATTCATTAATATAGCCTTTTAATATAGTAAGAAGACTAGTTTAGAAGCTTACCTTATAAATAGGTTTTTTATAGTTATAGATAATAATATAGTAATATACTTTATTTATAGTTATTTTCTTATCTTTTATTAAAGAGCTTAAATAAGTTTACTTAGTAGATAATAATAGTATACTAGTATAGTTAGAGAACTACTTATATCTAGTAATACTATTACTTTAGTCTATTTATAAGATATAACGTTTATTTATACTTAGAAGTAATATTAAACTCTTAAGTCTATAGTTTATTACTTTAGTTATATTTAAGCTTTATTGTATATTTCTATAAATATTATTATTCTAGTAGCCTATATAAACTATTTTATAATAATAATATTTTGTGATATTAACTACGCTCTTATTAATTACTTTATATAGTAACTTACTTTATTTCTTATATTCTAGGCATTACTATAAATCTTTAATTATAAGAGATATTTGTAAATTATTTTCTTTATAATATACTTTTTAGTAGGTTATTACTTAACTAGTAATATAAGATACTTATTTTATAATCTTATTAATAATAAGTTACTTAGTATAGTTATTTTATTTAATCTTAATATACTACTTATTCTTAGCTATAATAATAGTAGAGTTAAATCTAAATTACTCTTTATTTAGTAATAAAAATTTAAATACAGTAGATACAAATTATAGCCTATTTTTATTAATATTAATAGATATAATACCTTCTAGTTAGTTAAATTTTTATAACTATATAATTAATTTATATAGAATAAAGCTAAGTATAAATTAGTAGCTATTTTAAGCTATAAATATTTTCCTTATATATATTATAGTTAGTAATAAGTAAGGGTTTATTACAGGTAATAATTACGAGTAAAAAGTAGTAAACTAGTTAAAAAAAAATTACCAGCTATTAGTAAAAAAGCATATAAGAGAATATAAGACTAGAATAAAAACAAAGCAGATACTTAAGAGAACTAGGCTAAAAACAAAACTTCTAGCTAATATTATTAAGATAATTAATAGAATTAATAGTAAAAAAAATATGTGACATCTCACGTATAAAAGTTATGAGTATAATATAAGTAATTAAAACTAATAGAAACTAAGCAGCTATAATAGACCTAAATAGTGAATAAATTATAAGCAAAGAATTTACTATATAAAGAGTATTTTCTTTAGCTTTTAGATAGTTTTCTTTTTTATACTTATCTCCTTATTCTAAAGCGACTCTTTGGAATTAGTTATGTAATAAATCAGTTAGACTATTACTTATCACATCTTTATATTATTAGAATATTATATAAGTAACTTTACTATATAACTTTATAAATTACTAAAGTATTTAACACGAAACGTATATATACTTACCGCGTTAAAGAAATTTATATACTGTCTTTTATAATATAGCAGTAAAGGCTACGTATATTCTTAGTATATAATAATTTTAAATATATAGGAACTAAAGACCTGTCCTATAATACTATAAGTACCTATAAGTTTATAACTTATATATAATAATCATAGGACTAAGTAGTTTAGCTTTAATACTAGTATTATTTATAATCTAAATTATATAGCAACAACAGGCACAGATTCTAGAGCTATAATAAATAGTTTTTAAGTTAAAGAACTAAGTAAATATAAGAGTTTATATATCTAGTACTAAGGTATAATTACTAAAAAGATTTAATAGAACACGTGAATAACTTAAAGAATTTTTAACGGAAATAGAAATATACACCTGCTTTAATAAAAATATCTTTTCTAAAGATTAGAACAGGATCCTTATAGCTGGTATAAATATAGAAAATAGAGCTATAAATTAGTTCAAGCCTTTAGCTAAGAACTATATAAATAAGGAAACTAAAAGAATTAAAATAACTAATAAGACAGAAGCGGTTTTCTAGAGTTATAATAATTTCAAAACTTAGATAACTATAGTTTTTAGTAAAATCAATAAAAAACGTACTGCAGAACATAAGATACAAAACCTTAAATAAATAAAATTAGTTTTAGTATATACTATAGAGTTCTGATAGTTATAGTTATAAATTAACTAAAATAACGCGCTATTAATAGCAGCTTATTATATTAAACTTAAGAACTAAGTTAAGAATAAGCTAGCTAGAAGAGATTAATTAGATAATTTTTATACCTTTATAGAATCTGCTATACGCATTAATAACTAGCAGTATAAGTATAAATTAGAACGTAAAAAAAGTTAAGTAATAACTATAGAAAAGAAAAAAGCGTTAACATAATAAGAATAGGCTTATAATAAGATAAACATTAATATTAATAAGATTTAAACTAAGAAGCTATTATAGAAAAAAGAGCTAAAAAAGTAGCTTATAACTTAAAAATACTATAAGCAGCTTAATAAGAAAGCATATCTAGAATATAATAATATCAAACACTTTATAAAGGAATACCTAGATAAGAAGTTAAGAATTATAATAATAAGAATAAGACCTAAGCTTATAAAATAAAACCTATGGTAAATAAAAACCCTATCAGTCAAAGTCATTAGTAAGAGACTTAATAACAATTAATACTAGATTTATAAATCTAGTAGGTATTATAGAAGAAATTGTGAAAAACGGCATTAGAAAACAAAGCATAAACTTATAAGCAGTTAGTAATAATTAAAGAAGGTACTATAAAAAGTAGTTAAAAAGTAGTATTAGACAGCAAGTCCAGAAACTCAGACCCTTATATTATAAGAGATTAATAAGAAATGATAATTATTCTAGAAAATTTAGTCTTCAGCGTATAAAGCTTTTAGAATCATAATAATAACTATCTAGTAGAAACTAGATAAGGAGGTATGTTAGATCTATAGATTAAATTAATATATAAATAAGAATTATAAAATCAAGTATTAGAAGATAACGCTAGGAGAAGGATTTTATAGTTCTAAAAACTAGCTAAAGTAAATAGTATTTCTATAGTATAATAGCCTTACAGGAAAAGTAGTGTCTTAGTTTCTTATAAAAGTCTAATAAGAGAAACTATATATTTCCCAGAATTAAGAAAAAGAGCTAACTTAAATATAAGAAACTAAGCTAGAGAGTAAAGATAATAAGTATAATAGAGTAAAAACGCCTTTACCTATTATATAAATTAAAGATACTAATATCCTTTAATAACTAAAAAATTAGGAATGTTGGATCTGTAAGTTAGTTAACTATATAAAAGAAATATACATATAGGTAATATACCTAATCCAGATAGGAAAACTAAAAGAAAAGGAAGTATATAAAAAAGTAGTAAAAAAATTAGGACCTAATAGACGAATTCTAGAAGCCCTAGACACTATAGTTAATATAGAAGATAAAAATAGCTAGTAAGACCGCCTACACTAGTAACGACATTAAAAAGAATATATATTAGGATATAGATACTATAGTAAAAAGAAATATAAAATAGAATAACACTAGAATAATATATAGCACTATAAACTCTCTTATAAGGAGTATTTCCTAAGATAGAAATGCTTTATATACAGAGACGAAGTAAAAAAAGAGTATTATAAACTTTTATATTTAGTATACTATTATAACTATTACCCTATACACGTTAAATGGGAGTACTTTAACTTATAAGATAAGAATTAAGAATATAGCGTGTGTAATTCTACGTTAAAAAACTAGACAACCACTAATAAAAAACCTAAGCTAGTAATATAACTATTAGAACTTTTAGACTATAATAAGTGTAGCAAGAATTATGTCTTTACTTTAATATAAGAGTAAATAGAAAATTTTTAAAAGTACTAGTAGATAGTGGAGCAGACAGAACATTTATTTCAAATTAATAAATTAAACGAAATAACGTATTATACCAGGAAAAGGCGTATCCAGTAAGGGTAAGGTAAGTAGATAATAGTATAGTAACTTTTAGAAAGGGTCTGATTAACCTAGAGACTATAATAACAAAGCTAAAAGCAATAGGCTATAGAGATATCCACTATATTAATATTCTAAATATAAAAGAGCTAGATATAATCCTAGGATAGAATTAGCTCTCATTACATAATCTAATAATAAATTAGTAATAAAAAACTATTTAGTGGCATAATCCAGTAAGGAAAGTAGCACAAATACGGAAACTAAACGTAATAGAAAAATACTTTAGGATAGAAAGAATCTTATATAAGGCTATATAACGATTATAATAGTAATAACTATAAGACATTAAAGTAGTATAGATCCGGAAATAAGCCTTAGACACTACTAAAGCCTAAATACCTTAGGAATACCAGGAATTCGCATACTTATTTAGTAAGAATAAGAAGAATGCACTTCTAAAGCATTAACCTTAAGACCATAAAATACTAATTAAGGATAAGAATAAGTTTAAGCTGGGACTAATATATCCTCTATTAAGAGTACAGCAGGAAGAATTAAAATAGTATATTAAGAAGAATCTTAAAAAGGGATATATATAACTAAGTGCAAGCCTAATGGCTTCACCGATATTATTTATACCCAAGAAAAATAGGAAACTATAATTATGCGTGGATTTCAGATGACTGAATTAGGCTATAATAAAGAATTAATACTTATTACCATTAATTCAAAAGCTAATAGATAGACTCTAAGGAGCTTAATAGTTTAGTCTATTTAATATCCGTAAGGGATACTACAGGATTTGAATTAAAGAGAGATTTAAATAGTTAACGGCATTCAAAATAAAATACGGACTCTTTAAGTACTATATTATGCTATTTAGATTAATAAACGCGCCGGCGACTTTCCAGGCAGTTATTAATTATATACTTTATAAATACCTAAATGTATTCGTGATAGCGTATTTGGATAATATGCTAGTGTATATAAACGGAACACTTAAAAAGCATAAGATATACATTAAGAAGGTCTTAAGAAAGCTTTAAGAATATAACCTTCTTATCCAGCCGGAAAAATATAAATTCCATATCACGGAAATAGAGTTCTTGGGGTTTATTATTTTAAGAGAAGGAATCTCAGCAGATCTAGAGAAGTTAACAGAAATACATAATTAGCCAACACCAACAACAGTTAAGAAGATATAGTTCTTCTTAGGATTTGCGAATTTCTATAGAAAGTTTATAGAAGGGTATTCAAAAGTCACGACACCTCTAACGGAGTTAATTAAGAAAGATAATAGATTCAGTTAGGGGCAGAAATAGCAGTGAGTGTTTATAGAACTTAAAAGCAAGTTTACTTAGGCACTAATATTAAAAATATTTAACCTAGAATTACTAATTATACTAGAAACAGATGCTTCTGATTATGTGATAGGAATAATCTGTAGTTAATAACACAGCAATAGACATCTCTATTCTATAAACTATTTATCAAAAAAACTCACAAGAGCTGAGTTAAACTATGATGTTTATAATAAAGAACTATTAGCGGTAGTAGTAGCATTTAAGAAATAGCAAATTTACCTTAAAAAGGCCAAGTATTAAGTAGAAGTTTTCTTAGACTATAAGAACTTAATAAGCTTTACTACTATAAAAAAGCTGAACTAAAGGCAGATACGCTAGTCAGAAACACTAGCTATCTACGATTTCAAGATATTCTACTGAAAAGAAATAGAAAACGGAGCGGTAGACGCACTTAGCTGATAACCAGACTATATAGAATATTAAGAACCAATATTAAGCGCGATATTAACAGTAGGATTAGACAGATTCATAAGTTATAATCACCCAAGGATTGTAATAATCACCAAGATTGAGAATTACTAGACAATAAGAATTTAGGATTTTAAATAATAAAACTCTAAGGACCTAGAATTAGAAACCACATATGTGAATAGACTTATCCATGTGCTAGAAAAACTATATAGGGAATTAATTACAGAGAATCACAGAGCTATTATACACGGATACTAAGGAGTAAAAAAGACTATAAAGCGAATCTCCAGAAATTTCTACATTAAGAGATTGAAATGGAAAGTAAAGAAAGTAATTAAAGCTTGCCTAGAATATAAGAAGAACAAACCAGCATGATATAAACCTTATGGACTTTTATAACCACTAGAAGCACTGAAATAGCTATGGTAGTCAGTTTTAATAGACTTCATTACAGGATTACTATTATCTAAGGAACCAGGAACGGACAGGGAATACGACGCAATACTTATCATTATAAACTGATTAACTAAGTATGTATATTTTAAACTAATAGTTACGGATTTAACAGCGAATGAACTAGTGTACTAAATCTTAGAAATAGTAGTCTCAAGACACAGACTATTTAAGGAGTTTATTACTAATCAAGACAAATTGTTTACATCGTACTTCTGGAAAACCTTGTTAGCCAGGTTAGGGTTAAAAAACAAGCTCTTAATAAGCTTTTATTCTTAGATAGATAGGCAAACAGAGCGCACTAATTAGACTCTGGAATAATATTTAAGAATGTATGTTAATTACCCTTAAGAGAATTGGGTTAAGTTGTTACTTTTGGCACAGTTCGCCTATAATAGTGCAAGGTCGTCCACAACCAACATGTCACCATTCTACGCTAATTACGGGTATGAGCTGTCAGCTTATAGGGAACCACGTAAACTAGAAAGTGAATTACTTTAAGCCTAGGATAGAGCCGGGCGGCTATAGGACTTACATGACGATCTTAGTAGAATTATTACCTTAAAGAACTTACGAACCGCAGAGAGCACTAATAAGTTAAGAGTCAGAGGACTAACTCTTAAGGAGGGGGACAAAGTTTTCCTGCTATGCAAAAATTTGAAAACTAAACGACCAAGTAAAAAACTGGATCACGTTTGAATCGGACCATTCGAAATCAGTAAAATCATCAGACCAGTTAACTATGAACTAAGACTACCAAGGAACATGAAAATCCACTTAGTAGTTCATATATTGTTACTTAAACCAGCACCACCGGACGCACAAATAGCAATGGACATAGACATAAAGCCATACCAGCTAGAGTATAAGGTCGAAGAAATCCGAGGGCTACGACAATTCGGACGTTAGTGGAAATACCTAGTCAAGTGGAAGGACTACGGACTAGAGGAAAATACCTGGGAACCTATTAAGAACTTGAAGTAATGTTCTGAGATGATTGACTAGTTCCACCTGGAGAATTCGGCGACACCGGATCCCAGAGGGAAGCCTGCGCGGCCTCCCAGTCGAAGGAAATGCTTAGAGAAGGATCGGCGAAATCAGAAGACAAGGACATCACGGGTTGTGATGGTTTAGAGGTCTTTTGTCTTTCTTCCTCCTCTAGATTCCGTATCTCCTTAATTGACGCAAGCTTGTGGGCAAACAGCTCGCGCTCGCGACCATTAACTAGAGTAAGCTGCTTGCGTAATCGTCGCTGACGGGATTGAGCTTCCAGCTTGAGGTCCTGAGCCTGCTCTAGTTACTCCTGCAGTTAACGCTTCTCAGCGAGAGACTTGTCGAACTCCTGAGCGGAAACTACAAGATCACACTTTCGAGAATGCTCGATGCACTCAGAACAACGGCTAGATGAGAGATTCATAAGGCAATGAAGACCCTTCTTCTTGCATGGACCACACGGAGTTGGCATGGGATGGTTACGATCCTGAATCTTCTCCACAAGACGGCGATTGCGAACAGTCGACGACTCAACCTTAGGTATCGTTAGAAGTAAGAAGGAAAAGAGGTCCTAGAGGCGCTTATGACGTCTCTGAGGGGACAGGCTTTTCTTATACTCAAAGCCCGGAGTAGGAAGAACTTTCGAGCCGAAAGTTTAAAGAGGGGGCGAGTATTACAGTCAGTAATAAGTAAGGGTTTATTACAGGTAATAATTATGAGCAGAAGGTGGTAAACTAGCTGAGAGAGGATTACCAGCTGTTGGTAAAGAAGCACGCGAGAGAATACAAGACTAGGATGAAAGCAGAGCAGACGCTTAAGAGAACTAGGCTAAAGGCAGGGCTTCTGGCTAATGTCATTAAGGCAATTAATGGAATTAATAGCAAAGAAGACACGTGACGTCTCACGTGCAAAAGTCATGAGTATGATATGGGTAATTAGGACTAATAGGGACTAAGCAGCTATAGCAGACTCAAGCAGTAAGCAAATTATAAGCAGAGGATTTACTATATAAAGGGCGTTCTTTTTAGCTTTTAGATAGTTTTCTTCTTTATACTTATCTCCTTATTCTGAAGCGACTCTTTAGAATTAGTTATGTAATAGATCAGTTAGACTATCACTTATTACATCTTTATATTATTAGAATATTATGTAAGTAACTTTATTATATAACTTTATAAACTACTAAAGTATCTAACACGAGACGTATACATACTCACCGCGTTAAAGAAATTTATATACTGTCTTTTATAGTATAGCAGCAAAGGCTATGTATATTCTTAATATATAATAACCTTAGGTACGTGGGAACTAAAGACCCGTCCCGTAACAATATATCGCCCTAAATTAAGTTATACTTTAGAGGCTTTATTAACTAATAAATTACTCTTAAATTCTTTTAATATAAGAATCTATAACTAGTAGTATTTAGAGTTAATACTAGTACTTAAGTTATTTATAAAGTTAATATCTAACTTATAATTAGTAGTAGAACTTTATATAAGCTTATAAAACTATACTAATAGCTATTATTAAGGCTTAAAAACAGGCTAATATTTTTTTATAAAGTTTAAAAGCTAGCTAGTAAGCTGTGTAAACTAGCTTAAAATATTATATTTTTTTTATTTCTTTTAACTAGCTTTACTAGCTACTTTTCTTTTAATAAAGTAAATTATTTTTTTCTTTATATCTTTTAAATATAGCCTAGGCTACTAGGCTAAGGCCTATAACTTTTCTAAAGTAGACTTTAAAAAAATTAGAAATTCTAACATATAGTTATTCTAGTTCCTTTTTTAGTATACTGTTTATATATTTATAATATTTAGTTAAGTTTATAAAGCTACTAGTATTATATAATTATAGCGTTTATTAGATAGATAACGTGGAATAAAGAGAAAAAATAGACTTAGTAATAGCATTATAAATAATACCCTAAATAATCTTATTAGGCTTATTATTAAAGACTATATAAGAAGAGACTTAATCTAGTTAATATTAAAGTCATTAAAACTAATTACTAAGTTAAGTCTTAAGAGATTATAGAAGAGATTTTTACTTTTATTCTTAGAATAAAAAAATCAGGACGTAAGAACGGTCTATAGGGAGGAGATATTATAAGTTACTAACTTACTAATATAAATTATACTAGTAATAAGCTATCTAATTGCTTATATAATACTTAGTAATTCCCTTACTTCCGGATCAGATAGCTTATTAAACTTAGTAGAAGTTAATTAACTTAGTAGAAAATAGAGAGAAAGTTATATAATAAGTTAAGATTTAACAGGATAGTATTAAACTATTTCACTTAAGATATAAATCTTAATTTTAGAGTAACTATAAAGAATTAAAAGTAATCGTGAACCGTTTAATATCTCATACTTATAGTAGATCCTCCGTGCGTACATTGTATACTAGTGTTCAGTATATTAGATACTGCCAGAGGCTGCCAGAGCTACCAGAGGCTCTGTCACCTCGCTCCACCTCTATCTGCCAAGCCTTCCTTAGTCACATAAGCTACTGCTCCCAATCCTTCGGCATGGTTCCGTATTTCTGTCCTTGCTTCTTAGCCCGTGCCTTGGCCTGCGCCAATGCGTCCCATGCCCGCTTGCAATTCTTTCTCTCAAGCTCGAACATACGTTTCCATTCTAGAGCTTCATTGGCTGTTGTTACCAGTTCCCTCAGCTTCTCAGGTGCAGTTGCCTTATTGTTACCGTTTGTAACATTATTCCCCTCCTCTAAGTCTTCGTCTCGGAAGATAATTTCTCCCCTCTATAAGCAGTATAAAGGTAGCAGGTCCTCCGCTCTATGTTCTAGGCTGTAAGACCCCCAACTTCCTTTCTTTCCTGCCTAGCTCCCTAACAATGACATGTCCTGAGTCATCTCTAATACGTGCTCGCTGCCTAGCTTCTCGGATCCGTAACGAACCCCATCACATGCCGACACCCTGCTCAAACTGTTCCCGTTAAGGCGATAATTGCCTTATGAATCTAAGTTCTGGTCACTGTTCGGCCTGTGCCGATCACAATGTAAAGTGCGACTTGATTATTTCACAGCCAGAATAGGATCGTATTAATCGCGATAAGGAAAAACTTCGTTGTTAGCTTGATTCTCTTAAGGATTAGTATCTTGAGCTCTGTGCTTAAGAATTACGGCTTCGTCATAAGCTTACAAAGGTAGATTCCAAAGAGAAAGAGATGTTTAATCAAGAGATAGCCTCTATTTATGAAGTCCAGGCTCTTAAGGAGGCTAAAGCTCGTTCTTAGGGCCAAGAAACTCATACACTATAACCCGCAGTGCCGGCTTCTTTCTAACCTGCTTTACTTTCTTCTTCCTTTAGTTTAGATTAGAACGCGCTGTAGTCGTCCTTTCTATAGAATACAGCCCTTATTAGTTTATCTAATAGTACTAAGCAATCAGCTTTAAACTATTCCTCAGGTTTCTAATTAGCTTCTATATGTCGTCTTTAGGTCTGTAACCCTTCTATCTAACCAGGTACTTCTATTAACGTCTAAACTACTAGTAGTCCAAAATTCATTGAACTTTATACTTAGTAGTATCTTTCTTAAGTTTGAGTTTTGTCTATAGTTTGGCGTTTAGTAGTGCTGGTTCTAATTTTAAAATATAAAAAACTAAATAAATTCTCATATCCTTAGATAGTTGTAGTTTGTAATTTACAGGTTCTATTTATCTTTTAACCTTAAATAGTCCCAACTTGACATGATCCAGTTTTTTTGATGGTTGTTTTATTTCTAAATTTTTTTATAGTAGGAAAATCCTATCCCCCTCTCTAAAGATTAGTCTTTTAACTTTAGATTTATCTTTCTGCTGTTTGCTGAGAACTCCTTTCTAAGTAATTTTTCCTACTATATCTTAATAAAGTTATTATAATTTATCGACTTTTACTCTTACTAATTCTAATATCTTGTTTAGAATCCGTAGTTCTTGATAAGCCGTAGGCTCATAACCGTAATTCACGAAAAATAGTAATTTTCCTATAGTTAATGACTTTACAGAGTTATATATAAACTTAGCTATTAGTAATAAGTTAATCTAATTATCTTATTATTCATTAACGTATATTTATAGATATTATTCTAGTGTCTGATTTGTCTGTTCTGTTTGTCTATTTATTTATAGATAAAATACTATTAAGAGATAATTTTTAGCCCCTAGCTTTTCTATAATCGTTTTCTAGAATATTAATATGAATAATTTGTCTCTGTTTATAATAAATTCTCATAGTAACCTATATCATGCTATTAGTAATCTAATAAGTATAGTTACTAATTCATCTACTTTAACCTCTATATGTATTAGTTTAAAGTATACGTATTTTATAAGTTAGTTTACTATAACTAGTATCATATCATACCATTAACCTCTAAAGGTAGTTATTGTCGGTATTTCTGTAATAAAGTCTATTATAACTAATTTTTATAATAGGTCTGGTAAAGGAATTAGTTGTATAAGTTTATATTTCTTATATCTTAACACTTTATTCTTTTTGCACTTAATATATTCTGAAAGAATATTTCTGACCTTTTTCTATATCCTAGGAATCCAAAAGTGTCTGTTAATTCGCTCTATAGTTTTCTTAATTCCTTAATATCCATGCATTTTAGCTGAATGTTGATTTTTAATAAGTTTAGTTTATAATTCATCTAGTACATAAATTATTCCTTAATCTAGATTCTAGTGTAGTTATTTATTATTAAACTTTCTTATCCGTTTTTCCTAGGTATTTTTAATAATAATTACTGCCTTAATATTTATTTATAAGCTTTCTAGAAATCCGTCCGGTCTTTATCTGAGTATTATATTATAAATTTCCGGTATATCCCTTATATAGTCTGCTCTTTAACTAAGTATATTAACCACTATATTTTCTTTTCCTAACTTATAAAGTATTTAAAAGTCGAAGGTAGAAACTAGTTCCTACTATCTAACTTATTATTAATTTAGTTTCTTCATTATTATAAATACCGTTAGATTCTTGTGGTCTGAATATATAATAATTTAATACTTAACTCCTTCTAAGTAATATCTCTACTTCTTAAATACTTAAACTATAGCTAGTAATTCCTTATTATAAATATCGTAGTTTAATTTAGTAGTTATAAGTTTATAAGATAAAAAGTTTACTAGATGTTTATACTTATTATTCTGTACTTATAATAGGATAGCTTCTATAGCTCTGTCTAATACATTTATATATATCTTTATTTAAAGTTATAAATTAAATATCTTTAATATTAGTAGTTATTAAAATATTTTTTTTAATATCATGAAGGCGTTCTTTTTGTGTTGTTTCTACTTAAATTATTAATCTTTCTTCAGTAATTCCGTTAAGGGTGCTGTGATTTTTAAGTAGTTCTTAATAAATTATCTACAAAAACCTATAAATCCAAGAAAAAAATAAACTTCTTTTGTGTTTGTTAGTGTTAGCTAAGATAAAACATTTTTAGCTTTATCTAGATTAACTACTATTCCGTCTCAGGATACTAAGTATTCTAAGAACTTAACTTCAGTTCTATAGAACATATATTTCTTTATTTAAATATATAACTTATATTCCTTAAGCTTTTATAATACTATTTTAGTATACTTAATATATTCTTTTAGCGTTCCATTTATGTATACAAGCACGTTATTAAAATATACTATTATAAATACGTCTAGGTATTCCCTTAACACATGATTAATAATTGCCTAAAATATTACTAGTACGTTTATAAGTTCTATTAGCATAACTAAGTATTTAAATAGTCTATATTTTATTTTAAATACTATTATCTATTCGTGTCCTTTAGCTATTTATATCTGGTAGTATTTATTCTTAATATTAAAGAGACTAAACCATTTAGCTCCTTTAAGCTTATCTATAAGTTCTAATATTAACAGTATTAGATAATAATTCTTTACTATAGCTTTATTTAGGTGTTTGTAGTTAATATATAACTATAGTTTACTATTTTTTTTTAATATAAAAAGTATTAGTAATGCTATCTTGCTTTAACTGGTTTATATATATCCCTTTTATTAATTTTCTTACAAGAATTTCCGTAATTCTTTCTGTTGGTGTATGGGTACTTGATATAATAGTCCTGGTTTTAAATCCGTTTCTTCTTTAAGCATAATCTTATAGTCTTAGTTCTAGTATTCTAGTAACTAGTCTTTAGCTTCCTTAAAGAATTATTCTCTAAATTCTTCTTAATATTCATCTAGCATAATAAACGTAGTATTGTGAAGTATTACTTTCTTTATTTATATTATAGCTCTTATTTATTACTATCCATGGTAGTTATTTCTAATTCCTATGATTTTCTTTCTTTAATTAATAGTTAGGTTCTATTATGCTAGCTAGTCTTATCCTAAGATAAAATCCTTACTACCTAGATCTATAATTTTAAAGCGGTAGTTATCTGTATAACCTGCTACTCTAATAGTTATATTTCTTATTTTAAGATTAATTAGATTTCTTTTAAATACTGTTAGACTATCGTCTACGTGTCTTACTCATACAGGTTTATCTAAAACTCTAGTTAGTATTTAGTATCTCTATATTTATTTATTTAATATAAGTATTTTACTAGCCTTACTGTTTATAAGCGCTAGTGTTTAATTACTGTTAATATATATATTTATATATAACTTATTTTTATGTTTCCTTTAGTTTAGTTATGTGTATATAATTAATATATTATTTCTAACCTTTAGTTCTTAGCCCTCTAGTGGCTTGGTTATAGTCTACTAGCCTTTTAGTTTTTTATTTATAGTTAACTTCTAAGTGGTAGTTACTTCTTTAGTATTTTCTTTTTAGGTCTGTAGATTAAGCATCTCTAGAGTTAGTATACTTCCTTATTAAGTATTTTATATATATTCTTAGCTTATTCTCTATAATCCTAACATTTCTATTCTAAGAAATATTTTTGATATGTGAGTTTTTTGTGTGAGTCTGTAGCTAACTATTTTTCTTAATAGTATTTAGCTTAGTATTATCAGTATTCTATCTAGCATTTATCCTAAGATAGTTATTTATATTCATTTGAATTTAGGTCCTGTAATTCATCTTCTGAATCTGTATAAACCAGTTCTTATTATAAGTCAAGTTCTTTTTTATTTACTAGTTATTATAATACTTTTCTTGTCTTTGATTTTTTGACATGTATGGCGTGTTTATTCTATTTATAGTTCTTTCCTATATAATTAGAAGCTATATATATCTAGTATTTCTTTCTTATTATTCTGTTTACGGCGTTATTATCCTGTATTTATAATATTAATAAAGGGTTTTCTTCTTTCTTTATTTTCTAATAGTATTTAATAGGATAATAGTACATTACACTAGTCATAACTAGTATAGGTATTTATTATTAAATCTTATTTATCTATATAGCTAGTCCTTATCTGCTTAGTTCTTTATACTATTTGTTTCTTACTAACTATAGTATTTATTAGTATTTATATATCCTATCTCTTAAGGTAACTTTCTAGTGTTTAGTAACACAGTATTCCCCTTAGTAATATTTTAATTTATATATCCAACAATATCCCCAGCGTACGTGTTATATAATTATTATAGATATTAGCTTTTTATTTTCTATTATTTCTTAATTTTTTCTTTATCTGAATTTCTAATCTTTCTTATAGAATAGTCCACTTTCTTTTTTTATAATCTTATAGAATTTTTGTGTCTCTTTCTTGGTTCCTGTGTTATACTATTATACTGCTACTTCTTATATTATAGTAATTATATTTTTAGGTTATTCTACTAGATAATCTCTAATTTTCTAATATAGTAATTTATATTCTTAATTAAGGTATATATAACTCCTATAAACCTAGCATTACTCCTTCTAAATTCTTTTCTTAATTATTTCTTTAGTTACTATATCTTGTGCTTGTTTTACTTAGATTATTGCTATCTTAATTTCTTTTAATACCCTAGTCTAAACATAAGCCTTTTTAATATCTAATTATTATTATTTATAATCTTTAATAAAGTATCTCTATTTCTTATATCCTAGATAGGCCTTATGTGTGTAGTGTTTTATTTATTTTTTAGCTTACTTTCCTTACCCTTTTCCAATAAATACTTATTTAATATTAATATTTATTTTATTATAGGTCTTATTATCTTTTCTATTTTTCTTAGATATATAGATTATTAATTTTCTATATACTCTTTTCTCCTACTCCTATTAGTACTACTAGTTATTAATAGTTACTATTTATTTAATAATTTCTAATAAGGTGCTTAGCTGCTTTCCTTTGGAAATTTTATTCTTAATTCTATTTTTTAGTTTTTTATAGTATATTATAACTAATAGCTAATTTACTTAATTAAGTTATAATTAGATTTATTTAAACTCTGTAGTGTAGTTAGCTGTTAATGTATATTACTTAAGTTATTAGAGCTTCTAAATTACTTTAGTCTCCTTATTAATTTCTTTAAAAATAATAATCATTTCTTATTTAAAGCGTTCGTAATTTTTAAAAGCTTATTATATATTATTATTATAGTTAGTTAATCCTACTGCTCCTAAGTTTAGATCTCTATTAATAAAATAGTTTTTTATTAGTGGTTTAAACTATTATATAGCTCTATTTATTATATTTATACTAGCTACCAGAATCTAATCCTAATTAATTAGAAATAACTTCTAGTTAAATTAATAGTAGAGGTTTATTACTACTATAAAGATCTTAAATTTATCTTAACTACTATTAAACTTTTTAGAAGGTTATATCTTAGCTGTTTCTTTTTTCTAGATTACTATAACATATTATTTAGCTTTAACCTGCTATTATAGGTTTACTATAGTATTATATAACTCTATAATAGCTATTTTTTATTTCTGAATGACTTATTATGCACTCTTTACTTCTCTAGATATACTTTTAGTTATAAATAAAAATCCTGCTATAACTTCCTCTTTACTACTACTCTCTAATAATAAGTAAAGTTCTTGTTCATTCTTATAATAAGTTATTATAAACTTTTAATAATTAGTTATTAGAATTCTATCTAATGGTTCTTTTTAATTTCTTGAGATAGTAGTTATAATATTATAAGTTACTAACTTACTAACGTAAATTATACTAGTAATAAGCTGTTTAATTACTTATATAATATTTAATAGTTCCCTTACTTCTAGATCAGATAGCTTATTAGACTTAGTAGAAGTTAGTTAACTTAGTAAAGAATAGAGAGAAAGTTATATAATAAGTTAAGATTTAACAAAATAGTATTAAACTATTTTACTTAAGATATAAATCTTAATTTTAGAGTAACTATAAAGAATTAAAAGTAATTGTAAACTGTCTAATATCTTATACTTATAGTAAATCCTCCATGCGTATATTATATACTAGTATTTAGTATATTAGATACTGCTAGAGGCTGCTAGAGCTACTAGAGACTCTATTATCTTACTCTATCTTTATCTACTAAGTCTTCTTTAGTTATATAAGCTACTGCTTCTAATTCTTTAGTATAGTTCTATATTTCTGTTCTTACTTCTTAGCTTGTGCCTTAGTCTACGCTAATATATCCCATACTTACTTATAATTCTTTCTCTTAAGCTTAAATATACGTTTCTATTCTAAAGTTTTATTAGCTATTATTGCTAGTTCCCTTAGCTTCTTAAGTATAGTTACCTTACTATTACCGTTTGTAATAGGAGATAAGAGTAACTAGAAGATACTAGATTTCTTTAGACGCGTTAGAAGTGTATGATAACTTAACTAGTCTATATTACCTTTAGATCCTACCTAATCCAGTGCTTACGTGGAGCTAGGAATACCTATATTCTTATATATTAAATTAAAAGAGTTACAAAAGCCGTCTAGTTCTCTGCCTATTAGCTTAGACTAGATTATCTATAATCATAACTCTACTAGCATGTTAAAAAATACGTAGAAGCTACTAATAAAGTTGCTCAAACGACATCGCGTATATAAATTACTAGAGTTTACTTACTTCAAAGAGAGCACGAGAGATTAAGGAAGAAGTACGATATAAGAAGGGATAGTTGGAGAAGAGGATAGAAGCGGCGAAGGCGCGATCGCGCGGAGAATGGGAGGCTAGTCCGGAAAAATATCGGCATCCTTAGCCAGTCCGAGGATTTCGCCGAACACCAACAGACGTACTAGCCATATCTAGCTAATAGGCTTACTAGACCAATTCGGGAGACATCGACCTCAATTTTCGCCTCAATATCCGGAGAATTCACCCATTCGCCGACACTTGTCGATCGACGAACAACAAGACTGGCAAATTTTAGGCATATATAGGGACGTAGGACGAGCTCCCCTACGAGCTAACGGAGCTCAAGTGACTTTATACGCGTATATCATGCTCATGGAATACGCTTACGGAAGCCAGTGTTATCCACTGCCAGTAGTACATACAATGACGTAACGAAGTACACTACAAAATGAGTTGTCTCATGGAGCCCGAAAACGAAGTGGGTGAATTATATGTAGCTGCCATCTATCTTCTGCCCATCCCATCTCATTTAAGACCAATTTCAGTCATCATTACCCCGACACTAAAGAGAGGTTGCTCTGTCCCTCGTAAAAGTTAATCTATCGGCTGAAGATGTTCGCTGAGCAATTTGTTCATGGTGAACATGTGAATCCTGTCCGTCTTAAACACTGCTCGTAGAGCTCTATCACACTCAATGCACCGTTTATCGGTTGGATCTTGGAGATCGTGGGCCTTTATGTATTCTCAGACTCCCTTGACGACTTGGGGATGTGAAAGCTGCTTACCGATCAGAATGAATCGAACAGTTGTGTGAATAGCTCACCTGAGCCGCCCCAACTAGCTCGCCTAATGGGATTGAGAGATTGTGAACCTTCTACAGGCCCCTTAATACTATTTCAATATCGTTGTATTAGAGCTCACAAAAACCGCTTCGTCGTAATTCCGCCTTCAGCTCTCCGCTAGGGTATAAGCGAATGGGGGTATGGTAGAGGAGTCGTGGTTGGCCTATGCTGAATGTTCGTGCCATAGGAGTCCCACGTCTTCTAAAGACACAACGTAGAACGTCCCTATAGGACTGAAGCCCGCACCGCTGATGCATCGTACTCAGTTTCTCTAAATCGATCTTGCGACCACGGCCCAGATGCCACTAGTCGGGCCTCGAGTACCTTGTATCGAGGAGGCAGGGTCAGCTTTGAATTTGCTTTTCTAGAAATCCTCCAACCCAACAAAGTTCATGGCGCGAAGATGGCGCTGGCAGAAGGAAGGGCGCCCAGGCGGGAAATAACTTGGCTCGTGCTATTAGCGGTCCGGATCGCGGCTCATGGTCCCCGGGCAACCCTCAAGGGGCTCACCTGCAGCCTTCGCATATAAGTCGCACTATTCCCTGGCTGGCAAAGCAACTTCGGGTGGCATGAGCGCATTGTTAGTGGCTCACTGCGCACATGGCGCACCCAAGGTTGGATCCCGTTTGTGCCGGCTCGACCCCCACTCGATGATCCCGGAATACGACAAACTCTATTCGATCGGTGTTGGTTTCAGCCCTCCAGAAGGGCGGGACTGGAAGGTTGGGACGCGGTATGGTCTGTGAAGAGATCTATCAGTGACCCCAGACGTGAAGCAAGAGAATACAAGTACTCGCAGTCTTATCACTGTTGCTATCACTCGTTTTGTCTTCTCGTTCGATGCCAGCGAAGCCCCTAGCCTCGTCCGTTGACCATGGCCACGTCTTCGACCATGGTCCCGTTAGCGACACCATCCGGCAGTCGGTTTGCACGTTACACCCAGGACAATCACAGTGCTCCTATATGGATTGCTTCGATCCTCTGCCTCCTGTTCGCATATGCGGTCCTGTCGGTCCGACTCGGGTTCGTGAAATGGAATCTGCACGGCCTTGACGACGTTATCTTGACCTTGGCACATGTGATTTTCGAGTATTACCTTTCCTCGAACTCTCTTCCCTGTGCTATCAAGTAAGCTAACTGGTGCAAAGTTGGTGGGCTTAGGCATGTGGGCCGCCTTGTATTCATCCTTGGCCAATGGACTGGGAAGGGCGTTGAAGCTCCTCAGCGAGGCTGAGACATCTCACATGACCCAAGTATATGCTCCCCTCCATTAGCGAATATCAAACTTGCAAAACGACAAGTGCGTGCTAATATGCCTTGATTTTTATCTAGTCGTTCTCTGCAAGTCGCATCCTACTTTTTATCGCACTCGGCTCATCAAAATGCTCCGTTCTGGTCTTCGTTCAAAGCATCTTCGACTACATAAAGAACGTCTTGCTTGTCGCCAATGCCACGATGGGCATCGTCGCTGCCTGGGCACTGGCAGGAGCACTTGCGGTTTCGTTGGGGTGTTCGCCCGATCATATTGTGTTTGAACAGGAAAATGCTCATTGTGTTAACGATGTTAGTTCGCATCGTTCCTATTGTCCGTCTCCTGGCCTGCAGTTAAAAGACCACTGGTGTGCTCGTCTTGGCTGACATTCTAGACTTGTCACCGTGATAGAAAGAGCTGAGAAATAGGCCGCTTAGACCCAGGAGTCGAAGAACTAACTAACCAACATCGCAGGTTCTCCGGTTGAAAGCCCTCACCATCGTCGACATTATCACTGAAATCGTCATCATCCTCCTACCTATCCTCCCGCTCCGCAACCTCCACATGCCCCAAAAACGCAAGTTTCTAGTGTTGCTAGCCTTCTCTTTCCGAGTACCGTACGTCACGCTCACCATCTCAATTCCCGTCGTTCCTCCAAACAGTCTTGCTAATCCGCCGCACACCACAGAAACGTTGTCACCTCCGTTATGCACCTTAAATCCTATTCCGATTTTATTCATAGCGGCGACCGGGGCGTCGCAATTGCAACCCTGGTAGTCTGGCAAAACGCCCTCCTATCCTACAACTTCATGTCGGCCACAATCCCAACATTGAAGGGCTTCATGATTCACTTCACGACGGGCGGCTTAGGATACACGCACGACATGAGCACAATCGCGGGAAGCGGCGGCGGCGGCACCAGCAGCAACCACACCTACAAGATGCAGTCTCTGTCGAAGGTGAAGGCCAAGGTGGCTTTGCCACAGGGTTACCCTGAGTCGACTACGAGGGTGACGTCGGTGCCACGGTGCCCGCAGAAAGATACTGGGAAGGCGGTGAGGAGGGTCGGGGACGGGAATGGGGATTGGGGCAAGCAGGAGAGTGAGAGTATTGCTAGCCATGATTCGAGGAAGATTATGATCCGGAAGGATTAGGAGATTTCGAGGGGGTAGTGGACGGGCTGTTGGCATTTAGGGTTTGTTGCGATGTCTATATGGTTTGCCATCTTTTGGGGACACTATTCCTTTATTGTATCTGGGGCGTTAAAAAGGGTCCCCGGTCTTTACTAGTACATCTTTAATGTGGACCGTTCTACGTTCTTGCGTAATCTTACATGTTTACGTCCGACTCGCACTGGCTCCGCTGAAAATAAATGCGGGATCCCTTATTTTGTGCTAATGCAGTCGGGCCGCATCTTTAATTCTCTCGTATCTCTGGCCGTGCTGGACACTTGCACACCCAGCTCTTCTGCCTCTTTCCGTAATCCCTGATCCCCGTACGCCGATGCTAGGTTGATCAGGGAGTATCCGTCGAGTATTATGCATGTTTATTGACGGGGGTTATTTCGAGACTATGTCGAGATGGACTTGCTGTTCGTCGGCGAGTAATACCCATGCTTAACGGAGTATCTGGCAGCATCGAGTTTGGCTCAGGGTTATCCGCAGTAATTGAGGTTGAGTTGGGGCCTTCTTCTAAATTTGTTGTATTCGTCCTTGACATCGCACCAGTATTGTCGACGTCTTTTTTATTTGATCGCCGGAAGATTACTCCAATTCGCCCTTTATAATTATTGATAATCAGCGTACACTGCTTGATAGCGGTAGTCTTAAGCGTTACTGTGAGAATGAGACTTTTGCACTGACCGAATAGACCTCCTAAGACACGTTTACCGACATTGGCATACCTTCCAAGCTTCGCCTTCCAAACCCGATTAACTTGGGCTTTAATTTCGGCCGGCAGAATTGGAAACACCACACTGAAGTAGAGTCCTAAGGCAGAAATCATTCCTTCAGATGTAAGGGGTTGCAGAAAGGCCAAGTCCGCTAGAAAGTTAGTAGATTCACTGAAGCTTACAAGCAGTTCTTATCGTACCTTGAAGTCCCTTTGTGAATTCAACGACCAGTTGGAAGACCATAAACAGTACCATGAGTTGTCCGAAGCCAAACTCGAGCTCGCTGTTTGTCCGCGATTGGTGTCTGTATAGGCCATTCCTTATGGTGAAAAGTATGGCGGCCTGGCAACCGACATGAACAATAATGCAACAGAAAGTAAACAACCATGTGGTTACCCGACTCTGTTCTGAGTCAGTTAATGGCTCGTCTAGTCCCCTCCCAGCGGACTGAACCCGCCAAACAATTATTTTTATGAAAGTCAGAAGTGTGGAGGTCCCGAACGTGAGAAATATAAACAAAGCATCGGTGGAATTAGGAATGACGCAGTCCCTAAAGTTCTTGTCGCGCGAGTGTCGAAAAATCAAAGTGTAAATGGTGAAGGCCCAATATAGCCCCAGTAAGATGAGAAAGGCGACAAAGGGCATATTAAAGTACCGCCCTCCGGTTCCTTCTTCACGCTCTGCAGGTCTAAACCATCCTAAATACCGTCAGAATTTGAATACTAAGGATAGATTTAGACCTACTCAGAGCTACTCTATTGTATTGGCTCACAACACCAACGGCAAGGCTGATTGAACAGAGCGAATGAATAACGCGAAGGTGGTAAAGGGAAAGTTCGGCGTGTTTAATAAAGGCGACAATCATGTACGCGCATGCCGCGATATATTGCCCGGTGAACGCTGTAACAATGGCTTCACTCGACCGTGGCGTCTGTCGAACAACCTGCGGCCCATGGCGTTGGCGTCCACGATGTTGATCTATGGCCGAAGAGGTCAGTCTTCCGTCCGGCTCCGCCCGTGGAGCAGATCCGGGAGCAAAAGTTATTTGCCAAAGATAGAGGTGAATCGCCGGAGCTACAATCATTCCAAGGAAAATGTAGCATGTCGTATGCACAAGAAAGGCCACGACGATCTTAGAGCTCACGTTTTGTTAGTGAAGACACTTAAAGCTTCTAGACATCCAAAGAGACCGCACGTACTCCTATTCCAGCTACATCAGCGTCCGGTGGATAGATTTTGCCGCAATCGACAGTAACGTTGTGAAGTGGGTCCTTCATGGTCGCGTAGAAACTCTCAGACTGAGTATCGCAAAAATTATAAAACGAAAAGGGCCTAACGAGGAGACGCTGTGTCCTATATAGCAACCAGCGTGTAGGGAGGTAACCATAAAGTCACTTCACCTAATCTCAATGTCTGTGGTGGCTAAGTATACGTCAGGAGAATTTGATTCGAAGTTGGTAGGGTTGGTAACTTGATCCGATAGCTGGCCGAGCCTGGCCGATACCGGTAGCTGGCTTCATTGCGCCTCAACAGCCACCACCATCGAGCTGCAGGCTATAACTTCATGCCTCTGCACTTGGCCATTCATCAACAAGTGTATCTGATTAAAGTTTGCAGCCACGGTGACAAGGTGCGTTTAGGAGGACTTTTGTGTTCCACACTAGCCAGTGGCGGTGGCTGTGCGTCTGTGCCCGCAGGCAAACCTGCAGGCGTATTTGCGCTCGTAGCCCAGGCATATTTCTTGTTGCAAGCGGAATCCCCGCGTCTTGTTTGTCTTGTTTGCCCTGCCTTTCAGCGCGGTATTTCTAATATATAGAAGCCTCCAAGGTGACTGTTCTCGTTCCATGGAAAGTCATGTCAGGCTTGGAAGTGCCCGCATTTTTAATTGGAGCGGCAACTCTCTTCACCTCGTGCCTCGATGCGTTTACGGATAGAGCGGTACACCTTCCTTTTACGTCCGATGGGAGACCTTGACCGCATATCGGTCGTTGAAGCCAATCAGGCTGCGTAATGCGTATGAACCCGGCCAAGTCCCAGAACATAGCGGTTCCGCCGGACGGGGGAGGACAGTGCATCGAAGAAGGTAACCGGTTTTGATTCGCGCTGTGGTCGGGTTGGTTGGCAAACGACGGTGGCAGTTTGGAGGTTGATTTGGGTTTCGTCGGGTCTCACCGTCCCCGGGCCTCTTCGCCCTCCGTGATTGGATCCAGTAAGCGCAGTGTGTATGTAAGCAGTCTCCTCTTCCGAACAAAAATTGCAGTGCAGGTATGAGACGTAAGCATAAACTTCAAGTCTAGATCTATCTATCTTCGACCTGATGCCCCTTCTCGGGCCCTGCACTGTTGTCTGGGGTTATGGCATGGCACGTGATGTCACTACCGAATCCGTTCTTAGCATCTGGCTGACTCAGCGATAAACCTTCTAGGGTCGAAAGGTAGTTTCTAAATTCAACCTATAAACTTTAAATCTAGCTAATAATATATAAATGAAATGCACCCTTTATAGCTACTATTTTCCTCAAACTTTGCGTGCTCTTTTTCTAGGTTTTTAAACTCTATTTATAGGTTTTTTAACTCATTCATTTACTTTAGTTTTTTTATAAATAATAAATCTTAAAGTCTCTAAATAGTGTCCGTGGTTTTATTATATTTACTTCTTAGTTTATTAAACTAATTATTTAATTTCTTTAGATATTTTATAATATAGCAGTTGCACTCTTCAAAAATGCTAAGTTTATAATAAAAATAAATAACTAAAGTAATTATTTCTATTATTGTATTAAATAGCATAAGCTAGATTTTAAGAGCACTTTAAAATAACTTATTAAATAAACTATATAAGAAAGATTTCTCTCTTATATTTAGATATTTTATACTCTTTTTCTCTATATTTATTTTATCACAATTTTCATTATTATTGCCTTCTAGTAGTAGCTGGATATTATAATTATATTAGAAATAACCTAAATAGTATAAAGAAAATTATATACTTATATAGTTATATTAATTACTTTAAGAAAGCTTTTAGAGTCGCTTTTATATAATATATTCTAAATATAGTTAGTAGTTTTCTAGAAAATAGTAATATTTACACGTATCTTATTTTAATGTAAAATAGAAAGATTCCTAATAGTAGTACTAAAGTTATTTATTATTAAAGAAATACTAATAGAAATTAGTACTTCTTAAGAAAATAAATAGTTTAAAAAATATTATTTAGAAAATATAAAGCTTCTTTATATTCTATTCTCTATTACTTGGCTAATAAAAGAGCAAAAAGTAGACTTTTATACCTTAAATATAATATATACTTATAGTTAGAGAAACGTAAGCTAAATTAATATTATATTTTAATACTACTATAATAAGTATATATATTTTTTTCTTATATAGTCCTAAAGTAGAAATACATGTAGCTAGTTTAAATAACTTTATATAAATAATATTTACTTAACTATAAAAATATGCTTATACTCTAGTATATATTTTAGTATTTTATTTTAATAATATAAAGCTTTAAGTTTGCATGCCTAAAGCTATATTTTTATATTATAGACTTTATACCTATTAAAATAAGTATAAAGTTATATAGAAGTCTTAGCTAAAGTCTATAAGTAATTATATACTTTATAAACTCTTTTTCATATAATTTATAAGGCTAACTCTAGTAGTTTATAAATTTTTATTTAATATAATTACTATTTTAGATTACTATTATAATATTCTATTAATAATTATACCTTAATGCTATGTTTTAGAGCATCTTTATATAAATTTCTTAATAATAAAGTTACTAGGCATTTAAGATCATAAGCTAAAGAATATAATTAAATTAATTTATAACCTTAGCCTATTCCTAGTATTAGTAATACTATACTATAGGTAATATAAAAGTTAGTATACTTATATAACTACTTAGATATAAACTTTTGTTTATCTGTAGTATTTATTAGTGCCTTTTAACTAGTTAGAATTAAAGCTTAAATACTTAAAACTTTCTATTTATATAATAATAATATTTCTATTATTATTCTTTATAGTTTTATAGATGAGAGAATAAGCCTTTTTATTTCTTAATATAGTATACTTTTAGGTATAGTAGATATACCCTAAGGCTATAGTAGCTCTAATTTAATAATAGTTTCTAACTATTTTTTTTAACTAACACTATATTTAGCTATACTAGAGAGCTATTATTAATAGTTATAATTACTATACTAAAATACTAAAAAGATCTTATTTATACAACATATTTATTATAACTAGACCTTAAAATATATTAGGTAGACTAGTTAAGTATATAAAGTAAATAAAAAACTAAAATATCTAGTATATAAATACTATTTAAACTATAGCTGGTTAAATTTTTTATAGTTATATTTTTATAGCTTATTTTTCTTTAAAATAATAGATATTATTCTTATTACTTATATTATTTACTTTTTAATTAGACTAATTTTAAGCGTTTAGTTTATATATTAAAATATTAAGCTATATAGAACGAATAAGATAAATAGAATTTCTAAGGTAAATAAACTTTAGAATAAGGCTTTAGCTATTATATTCAACCTTAAGCTACCTTATTTATAAATAATATAATAATAGTTATGATAATAATTACTTCTACTAGTTAGTTAAACTAAATAGATCTATTTATTATATATATTTATTAGTTAATTATTAGTATAAATATAAGAACTCCTATTAAAACCTGTTAACTTATTAACTTATAGTATAAATAGCTTATTTACTATCTTTATACTTTATTTATAGCTTTTATTATTATATATGTATTATATATAGTAATTATTCTTTTAATTTTATGTAATATTATCTTCTATTTTAAAAACCTTTTAATACAAGATTTATTAGGCCTTCTTATTTAGAGTAGAAAGGTAAAGATATTTTTTATATATAAATTAATTATTCTTTTCTATTTTATTATTAAACTACTAGTTTTTATAATACTTTTATATTAAAAGCTTTATTAATATAAGTATCTAAAGTAAAATAATTAAAAGTATAAAAGCTTACTAAAACTTTTTATTATTATAAATATAATTATAGTACTATATAAGCTATATAGAATAATTATAATTCTATACTCTATTCTATTAATTAAGCCTAAAATTAATAACTACTATAAGGTTTTTTAGTATACATTTAACTATTTTTATTATATAAGCTTATATAAACTAAACTTATATATCTACTTAGTTATTATATATTTTTAGCTTTTACTTTCGTACTATTATGTACTAGACTATTAAGAGGATTAGAGCTTATATAGCTATACTATATCTAATATATAAAAATAGTAATAATTTATAAAAAGTAGTTTAGTTAGATAGTTAAGCATTTAAAGAGTAGAACTTATTTAAGAAATTTATATAACTATAAAAAATACTAAAGCTAACATTAATATTAGAGGGCTTCGCTACGCTTAGCAACAAGTAGTGTAAGAAAAGCTACGTGAAAGAGTAGATATAGAGAAGTAGCCTGAGAGGCAGTGTAAAAGAAATAGCGTAAGAAAGACAGCGTAAAAGAAGTAGCGTAAGAGAAGCAGGGTTGGAAAAGCAGGGTGAGGAGAGAAGCAGGGTGAGGAGAGAAACAGGATAAGGAGAGAAGCAGGGTGAGGAGAGAAGCAGGGTGAGGAGAGAAGCAGGGTGAGGAGAGAAGCAGGGGGACGAAGAGAGGAGTGGGACGAAAGAGAGGAGTGGGACGAAGAGAGGAGTGGGACGAAGAGAGGAGTGGGACGAAGAGAGGACGAAGAGAGGAAGTGGGACGAAGAGAGGAGTGGGACGGAAGAGAGGAGTGGGACGAAGAGAGGAGTGGGACGAAGAGAGGAGTGGGACGAAGAGAGGAGTGGGAAGAGAGGAGTGGGACGAAGAGAGGAGTGGGACGAAGAGAGGAGTGGGACGAAGAGAGGAGT